>JAMBLF010000452.1:0-272503 GCA_030578115.1 Leucoptera coffeella | reverse complement strand
AATTAGTATCCTAAATCAGCACTGTAAGGACAACCATTATCTCAGCTATTAAAAGATCAATGCGTCTACACCATGGCTTGACGAGCCTCTACGTCGTTCGTCATCGACTTCAAAATAAACAGTTACAAGTACATTTTGTCTCGCTACATTTGTTTTAAAATCGCTACCGGTACCTTTGTGAATATTGTATTTATCTTTAATTCTGTCATGACCATTTCCATCAAAGTCCTTTTGGCGTCAGGGTGGCGAGTCCGACCGCTGGTGGTTACGCGCGGCGTGCCAGCAGGCGCTGCTGCGGCGGGTGGCGAGCGCCGACGCGGTGACGCTACACGCGCCGCCCCGCCCCTCGCGCCCCGCGCACCGCACCGCCCCACGTACTACTTCGCGCAGTTCTGTATATGCTTGGAAGGGTACGTAGGCAATATATTAAGGGTCAAAGAGACCCCAGGCTAACGACCAGTTACGAGACATGACGGATGAGAAATGAGATGGGTAGCTCAAAATCTTGAGAATGGTGTCAACAACTAGCGAGGGATGAGGAATGAGAGAAAGGGTGTTGTGGCGAATGGTATGATGTAAACATTGTAGCTAAGAGATGAACGAAAGGGATGAATGAAAGTACAAATAAATGTAAGCTCAAGATTAGGAATTGGGTTACTTCAATCCAAAGCTGGTATAAGTGGTTATAAGTTGATGCCTATTTCATTTTCATTATTTCAATTTCATTATGATAACATGCACGATAAAATGCAGGCAAAGATAATTGGTTTATCTTTGCCTGTATTATAGAGTAGTGTAGAGATTCGGTCCAGTGGACATGGTAACAAAGACCGAAAATGAAAATGACATCTTTGACCATTTGATAGATTCAACACAAAACCAAGGCTACACAAACAATACAAAAGAAAAACCCATGCATGTGAAACCGCACAATAAACTTCTTATTCTTTTACCAGCTCCAGAAAGCGAGAAACCTTTGGAAACGGAGCCGTCGGCACAAGCGGAAGCTCCGACGACGCGTTCTCGGACGCGCTCTCTATGTCAGAACAGCAAGATGTGAGTCCTCTTCTAACTAGTATATTTATTAAGTGGTTGACTAATATTACTATCAGCAATACATTCGCTAGCTGTCTAGTACTAGGCAATGAATGAATTAACTAAGAAGCAGCTAGTTTCAGAGCTCGAAACATTTACAGTTGTACATAAACATCACTTACTCAATAGAATGAAAACTTAGTTAACAATACTTGGTAAAATTGAAAAACAACCTTCACAGGAAAGAGCCATTCTACCTACATATATATTTATATATGTAGTAGAATGGCTCTTTCCTGTGAAGGATGTTTTTTAGTAATCTGTTTTATAGTAATCTGCACCATGAAATGCGATGTGTTTCTATTTTCGTCTATCCATTTGTACGATACAGCGACACAGCTGCAGACCTTGTGTTTCAGCAAACTAAATTAATTGTTTGTCCCAGATTGGGCTTCCTGCGTCGTCGAGCCTCCTCCGATAGTCCGAAGCGAGAGCCCCTCTTCGGCAGCCCGCGACCCTTCTCCCCTCGCCGAACCAACGACAGCGTGAGCAACAATGGCTATTACAAGATTTGCTTTGTCAATGGCAATGTTTGAGGCACCAGCTTGCAGACAATTGACGCCTTCTCAATGCCTACCGCTTCTTCATCCTGCTTGGCAACTCAAGGGCTTCTGGTTAAATGACAGAATTGCCTTTTTAATGTGTCAAGTGTCAATTTTTTAATGTCGTGCTTGTTATTGGTCAAGCTCTTGAGTTGTCGCTTTTTAAAGTATACTTCCCTGATTCTTTCTTGAATAAGTTTCAAAGATTAAATGACGAAATAGGAACTATTAATGATTACAACTATACAGTCAATTAGAAGCTATTGCTCAAAACAACATGCGCTTGTGAGGTGTTCTTATTCATTGATCTAATAAGTTTGAATGAATTCTTAAATTGAATTTTGTCTACGCACAGTAATTTCAAATTTCTGTAATTTTAAATTAACTTATTAGTGTTTTTGAAACATTGAAAGTGAATATAAGACGTAATGCTTGAAGCAAAACTAACTTTTAATTACGATTTATTCGTATTGAACGATTTGAATAGTGTAAGTTGTAAGTATGAATTGAAACTAGTTATACTTTAAACAAATATGTAGCAAAATCTATAGAACTCAATTTCAAAATTTTGTCAGTAGTGATAAATTATAAATGTAAAAATTTGAAGAAATCGGTATATCTCAGCTTGGTGAGATACTTATTTAATGTTGATTAATTTTAACTGAAGTCGTGAGCAAGATGCATCTTAAATTATTTTGCAAAACAAACGAACATTATAAAACAGTAGTTACATACATATAATGCCAGAATGATCCATAAATAAGATAAAAATGATTTCAGTGCTTTTTGCTGTCAATAGTCCTTAATCTACAATAAGTAAATGTAACTGCTGCTTCACGATACATTAGCTTTGGTTTTGTAATTGCTAGTTATTGGTACTTTGTTTACGGCCTAACATGTTTGCATAGCCTTAATTCAAACACCTCTGAAGTCAATTTTCACTGATTCAGCTATTTGTACTATATTTATTGTTGACAATATATTTTATAAAACATTGATCAATGCTTTTCATTTATCACTTCACAATAGGATTAGCTTTCGAATAGACTTTTGCTTTCATAGAGAGATGCACAGAGTGATTACACCGATTGAGTGGATTTACAATCTTCCATTGCTTATACTTGTTTCAAGATTTTGGTATACCTACTCGTCTGTATCTTTCAACCAAAGATGTAACTTCAGCATCTGAATTGATGGCATAATACTGAATAACCGGTTTGTTTGCTTTTGGCTAATAAGTGCGCTTAACAGCTTATTATTGCTTCTACAGACGAAAACATCAATTGAGAAACTTAATCTATGTTTCTACTTTGTAGTGTTATGTTTATTTTATTTAATCTTGCATATGAATGCAACTCAATACTAGACTCTTTGTTATTTCGAAGTCACTGATTTTTTATGTACTCAAATTACATAATATTTAATTCACTACGGGTTGAATCTTTAACATCCCCAATGACACTGCAACGCGAATACGGTAAGTTAACGCTTTCAAGATTCACTATGAAGTCCTATTTCCTTCTAGTGTTCTTATAAGTCCGTTAAATATATGATAATGTCTTCTCTTATAAGGCATATAAACGTTATTTTACAGTTTATATTAAAAAACTCAACGTGTAAAACACAATCATTGAAGTACATGATTATGCCATATAAAAAAAATATCGAATGGACCATTTATTCCATTTCAGGATAAACAGATGGACAGAAGATTCTGGAAACAAGTGACCCGAAGAAGGCAGTCAATCGGCGCTGTTAGCCAAATTTGAAACCATTCTCATCCACATTATACGTCAACGTCACATTCATACATTTGTAGTACCTGGATATACGCTGAGCTTTTGACTGTGTAGATGTATACTAATTGTGTATCAAATGAATTGAATACGAGTTAAAAGAATTTGAATACCATTAGAAAGATGTTTTGAAAATGATACAAAATATACGTTTACATATAGTATGAGTTAAAAAGTACACCTGCTTAATTTTATAAAAGACATATAGGTTATAAAATCATGTTTCAACGCTATCCAATAAGCCAAACTGTATCAATGTTACTGCCAAATAAGTCCACTATTAGGTGTAGTTATTCAATTCATCATCACATAAAATAAAAATTATAATAACTTGATATTGTTAACAAATAATACAATATAAAACTACATTCAGAAGAAATTACGTTCGCTCCTGATTACGAATAATTTTGAAATATTTTGCAAAAGTTTTTTTATTACAAAGAACTAAATTTCATAATTTCAATACTGATTGTCTATGTGCTGATTTCGGTGAGGGAAAACATCGTGAGGAAATCACTCGAAAAAGGCAATAGTTAGTACATGTAGACGGCGATATGGTTTACCACCTGTCACGTTGTGGGTTTTGAGTGACCATACACCATTACAAATAAAATTTGGTTGATGGTGGACACTTCACCTCTGACTACCCAGGATCGGTGGTATGTTTGTCAATGTGTATGTATGTATTTAGTTTCAAACTAGTAACATCAGTGATTAATAATTATTAACGGAACTTATCGCGTAAATTTATATATAATAAAATTACCTTTTATTAACCCGACGTTTCGGCTACGTTGCAGTAGCCATGGTCACGGGTAGACTAGTCCCGTTAATAATTATTAATCATGAGTATAAATCGCGAAACTCTTAAAACTATAGTAACATCAGTGTTCATTACATCACATATTGAAACCAGCAGCTCTTTGGTGGTAATGTGTGTTCGTAGTTGTAGTATATATTTGAATTTGGTGTGTCCACTTCTCATCGATAAATCAGTTTTGTAAATCTTGCTTAGATTACAGATATATAACATTTATTTACAGGAAGTGAGAAAATTCTTTAATTTTTCCCAATTATGTATGTGTACAATATGTTAAACACATAAAATGAAAATAAATTGAGATGAAATGGAATGCATTGTGACTATTGTAAACAAACCTGAGTGTATAACAAAACCTCTCCTTAAGTCGTAACTTGGTCACTTAATACGAAATGTTAAAATAATAAAGGTTTCTCATTACTAACTTATTTCATCTTAAGTACGAGTAGATTATATAGTATATTTATATTTGTCACCGAATTTCAATTTTAGACTAGATAAGTGAGTTTGTGTTTTCACGCAAACTATTTAAAAAACTTTGTTATTTATTCCAAATATATAGATAATTATTACTATTTACTAGTAGACTCAGTCAAAGATTTTTGCTAAATAAACTATCCAATAGTTAGTAATCGAAGCGACATTACCATGAAATGTGTAATTATAGATATCAATTGTTTTTATGTAAATAAAAGTTTTATGTATAATAAAATATGTTTTCTTGTTATCTCTTTATGTTATTAAACTTCACTGTTTAAAAATACAATGTCTTATGATAGAAGTAGTGACGAATATAGAGAAAGGTGTATGGGTTTGGGCACATGGAGCGGATGGATGAAAGGAGGATTACGAAAGGAATTTATAGAGGTGGATGATGTGGTTGAACAGGGACGGAAGCGAAAAACTTGTACAGATCAAATTGAAGATATTCTTGTCTAGGCAGGTGTACGTAGGATGAAATACAGATGAGCATGTGTCAGAAAGTCAATGCTGTGAAGCAAGAGTTTTTTTTAGTATCATTAATGGTAGCAATCGATAGTCTCTCTATTAGAAAAGTGGAGGCGTGAATCAATATATATGTATACAAATATACTGCACTTTTCATTCAGGATAATCAACTACATAATATATGTAGTGTGTACCGCGTTAACGTTAATGTTAAACTGTGCTTTTGTTCTACTGCTATATTAATCTACTACCATCTTTTTGTTTGACTATATTTTTCTATATATAGGGTAGCGGAAAAACTAGAGTACGAATTTAAATCGGGAATGCAATAGGTATAAAACATATTACGAGTCCTTAGCCCATCGTACAAGGTCAAAGCTGCGTTGATTAAACTGTTCTCGTTCGATCACTGAAGTTAAGCAACGCGGGCTTGGGAATTATCTGGATGGGTGACCATATTTGCACATGTGCTGCTCTTCATAAAGGTTATAGTCAGCATTTGTATCCGGGAGCATGGTTTTACCACCTTTAGATTCGATGAACAAAAAGTAGATGACCAAAATCCATCATCAAAATGCTCAGTTCATAGTGCACAATTAACTTCTGATAACTCCCGAAAGGTTTTACGGTCGTGAATTCATATTTAGATAGCCTTTTTACAAAGACAAAAGCGTTCACGACTATTAACCCTTGCGGGGTAGTCAGAGGTTCAGGTTACCATCTTTTGACGACCTCCGTGGCGTGGTTGGTTAACCACCTGAACGCTATCGTGAGGTCCCGGGTTCGATTCCCGGTGGATACATGTATTTATCTATATATAATAAGTATATATTTCTTCAATATACGTTGACTAGTATTCTTAACAAAAGTCTTAAATGTACTTACCAAGGGGCTAGTTCAATTGGTGTAATAATGTCCAAATTTTATAAATATATTATTATCTCCGCAATCGTTTAGTAGCCGTTTCAACCTGAAACCATATCCCATAACGTTGTTAAAATAAAAGAAACGATTTAATTCAGCACCGACTTTATTGTATAAAATTGTAAGTAAAATACATTGCATTTTAATTTATTAATTAAATCTATCTTACATTTAGTATTCCAATAACTGACTTGAGTCAGACCACCATTTCTCCCAACATAGCAAGCAAGGCAAGCGGGACCTTCATTCGTGAAGAAGTAGTAAGAAAAACTGTTCTAATTCATAAAAAAAAAAACATAAAATAACCTTATTTGTAATCGTTTAGTCTGTAGGTATAAGAAAATATGCAGTTATTGTGCAGAAATATAATTGGATATTGAAGATATACTTATATAATATACATTACATTTTTTATCGATATGAGCACCTGCTACTTCTAACCTAAAAAATTATGGAAGGTCAAAATTACAACTGCCCATGGATAGTTATACACTGGTTTTAATTCGCTGGAACTTATAATAAATTCGTACTTGTATATTATTTTCACTGAAGTGTTTTTTAGTCTTTTCCTTTATTTTGTTTGTGTTATTTTAGGTCTTGAAAGCTTGCCTCGTCTGCTAGGTTTCTTGTCAAATCTAATTTGTTAGATATATTACATTATTTTAGCAAAATTTCTATCGTAAAATCTTACAAAATATACGTTTTACCTAAATTATTTACACTATTCCTCTAATATAGTTAATGAAATAATTGACTTACCTTACGTAAATATATTTTTTATACATTAGCTACTCATATTTTGTATCTGAATTTCAATATAAAGTTCCATAGATATATTAAAAGTTAAAAAAATATATCAAAAATATAAATCCGCTATTATTATTATTATTATCAATTATTTTGGCACGTTAGTGAATATAAAATACGGTAAATACGTCTTAACTACATTATTAATCTATTTTGTGGAGTACAAAGTTGCTTTTTAATTTATATTTTGATGTTACGTACTAAATACTACCAACTAAATTATTATGTCACTCAACCAGGTATCTTAGTTATTATTTCTGGACGGAATTCAAATATCACTAAAATAAACTATAAAATATATTCCTAACGACAATAAGCGATTTTCATAGATAAAAGAATGATTTAATTAATCAATGAAGTAGCGTGACACTGAAAGGTAAATAACTGTCACAATAACGTCTTGAAAAATCTCAAAAATAAATTGACAGCACCAATACTTAGTAGCGTCATCTAGTGCATTAATGAAAAAGTGATTATCTGGAGTGACCAGAAAAATCGCTCATTTTCAAGGCAGTAAGTGTTAAAAGTCATTTACTTCACTAAATAATTTGATGATTTATAAGCCTTCTATCTTATATCGTTTACAATAAAATATAGGGTCAAAGTACATTATAATCAATGTTTTATTCGAAAATAAAATTGTTTGTCACTTGGTACATAATTTCCTAAATTATTACCATATATGTATATACTTGTTAAGTCTAAAATATCGCAAATATGTTAAAAGTATTAGTCAATATTGAAAAGTAATTTATCACTAGAGCATTTTAGTTTTTTTACTGTTGCCACTGTCTCGAGGCTTGGAATGTACGCACTTCTGACGAACTGAAGGTCGACAAACCTTGTGGTCCTGGAAAAATAATAAAGGCCAATTAAAGCAGATTTAATATAAGTATCACACTTCTAAATATGATGAAAGTCCTGAGTGCCAATGGGCTTTTGAGAATACGAGTATATATTAAAACAGATAAAATTGATAGTTTTCATCTAGAGTCAGGTTTTCGTCGAATAATGAAACTTAAAAGAGAAATGAGACCAGAGTCATTATCAAAGAAGCTGTTGAAATAATTAAAATAATAGAAACCGTTTCTAGCCCCAAAACCCCCAAAAATTTCAGGCCTATCGGATCTTTAAGGAAAGCTTGAGCTAAGCTACGTGCCTGGATTCCAAGTAAAAAGAGAAGCACATATTTCCCAGTCTAAACTGTTACGAACACATCTCTGATCCTTCTAAAGACTAAACTATAGGCACCTCTCAATCTCCTACTCAAAACCCAAAAATACACCCTAAACTTCATCATACTTCTACTCCTTAATCTTAAACTACTCATCAAGTGCCTTCATTTGGGAGAGGCCTATGTCCAACAGTGGATTACTACAGGCTGATGATGATAGATAGATAGAAGCCGGTTTAGTGACCGCAACTCGACGACTAGCGCCTATTTTGCGTATTGAGACGAAGGTCAATCAAACCACCTCAGCTCCCCAAAGTATCCCAGAATGATGATGATAATGATGATGACTCTAATCTGTGGGCAGCATACCTCTGCCCCTCCGCGTGGGCGTGGGCGTGACGTCTCCCTCGGGGGCCGTCCACTGCTCCACTACCTCTGTGTTGGAGCGAGCCAAAGAGGGCTGGCTGGCCGAGCGGTGCAGGGAGTGCCGAGACCACGACCTGCGAATACAAACACATACAGGGTGAAATTTTCATCACTGGCAATATTTCAAAGATAGATTCTATGGTGAAAAATATGTGGTTTGACATGATTATTTTAGTACCCTCCAGTATAAAGTTTTTGAGAAAAGCCTCCTCAAAGTTTGGGAGCCAATTCAGAATACATGTACACCCTACATTATTTCATTCATAAGTTCTCATCCAATTAAACATCTTCCAACACCCAAAACCAGTCGTCTATGGTGCGTCAACAAAGTCAGCAGCTCAGTAAAAGTTGAAAATACAAATAATTATTTTCGGATGAATATTTAGTCAATTCTGATGCCAAAGTGGCTAAATAAGTTCGCTTTGGAATAACATTTGGATCCTCAACTGGAATGAACTGAAGAACAAAGAAGAGAAAAATTGGAGCTACTTGGCTTTGCTGTAACCATGGCGAAGGAATAACAAGTGCAAGTGCCGTGGCATCAGTGTTTGTACTTGAGCCGACATAACCTTAGTGGTGAATGGCTTATTCAATAATAAATTATTAAATAAAGATCTATCAGATACATCAGGTAGGACGCCTCCCTGCTAGATGGACGGATGAGCTGAAGAAGGTCGCTTGTAATAGTTGGCTGAGGGCCACGAGTGATCGTGTTTTAGAGTACCCTTGAGGAGGCCTACGTTTAGCAGTGGACTGACATAGGCTGATTGACTAATTGATTGATGATCAGATACTTTACAGGGTTATCCCTAATGCATATTGATCTTCACATTAAAATAGCTACTTTTCTAATAAATTTGAAAGGACTATTAACGTTCTATTATACTTTAATCGTGTTTTTTTTATTTGCAATTTTAAAGTTATGAACTGTGTCCTATCATTTTTGTATATCTGTGTCCTTTCAATGTTGTGTTGTATTTCTCAGGTCAATATCAACTTGGTAAAGGGTTTTTTGCTTCATAAGCCCTTTCGAGTTACACAAAACCAGCATTACTTTCAAAAAAGAGGCATTAAGTAGAAAAAATATTAGAGAAAAAAACCTAAAAAAAATATCTATTTACATTATCCATATCACATAATAAACATAAAAGGATCAGATCAAACATAGAACACTCACTGATGGTAAGGATGATCTCCGTCGCTGTCGTCATCATAGTACCTGCCCGGGTGAGGTCCGGACACCTCGGAGTGGTTATCGCCTTGCTCCCTGGCATAGTCCACCATCATCTCTGACATGGATCTGGGAACAAGGAATTAGTTAAGAACATAGAAGATCTTAAACATATCAGTTAGTATCAAGCTTGTCTAACGTGTGAGATAGTAAGTGTAAGTGTGATCTGAAGACACGAGTTTAAAGTCTTTGTGTTGTCGATCCAAAATCTTCTAATCTACTCTCTGTTTAGAATATTTATATATACGACCTTGATCTTTTTTGGACTCGACTCAACATTAGAGACATAATATCTCCTTGGTCAGCTTTATACATAATTATCGTTATAATTGCGTGTAGGGAAATTAGATTAACTGAATTATCACCCAAAAGATTTAATTCTATCTTAGTCATTTGTCTAGGGAAAACAAACCTACAATTAAAATCTTAATAAAGTACCTCATATCAACATGGTCACTCCTGTACGAAGACCTCCTGGACCTCGTAGGGTCCCTCAGAGAGGTGGCGTCGCTGTCGTACTCGTAGAGGGTCGGCAGAGAGCTGCGGCGGGACCTCGTGTCCCACTCTGTCTTCTTGCGGTAACGGTTCTGAAAGATGGATGGTTCAGTTAGACTAAAAGAGAATTTACATTTTACATTTTCTATATTAAACTCATCATCAACGCAACATATTTAAATCATCAACGCAACATATTTAAATATTTATTCACGACATCTAATCCCTTTCGGAGTGGATAGAACCTTGGAGACGATAATCCAAGGTCACTTTTGAGCATGAATATTGGGGTTGTGATATTATATGGAACACATGTGACAGGTTTCTAGACCATCGCCCAACAGATTCCATTGATCACTAGTCCCTTAGTCGCCACCTACGACAGGAAAAACAGCAGATAGTTTGCATACCATTGCGTCTCAGCTAGCACGGGACGGCACAGTTTTATTAGAATTAAATATTTCTGAATCTGCTTCAAGTAAGTCTGCTAAAAGTAGCTTCAAAAACCCTACTTTCCCATACCTTGGGTTTATCGGGAGGCGGTGCCAGTATCCTGATAATGACCTCCCACTTGTGCGGGGGGTAAAGAGGGGCAAAGCGGTGGTCGTGGGCTACTCTGGAGAACTCTTCCCTGGTGGAAGACCTGGCTAGCTCCCTTCTCAAGGTCGTCTCGTGGGTGATCAGCTCTCGCCAACGGAGACGCTCTTCGCGAGTCAGCCGGTACGAGCGCTCGGTTTCTTGCAGGATCTTGATGAAGGAATTAAAGGTTATTTATTATAGAGGTACATGGTAAAAGTAATTAAATAAGCAAAGAGTAAAATACATATTTTGATAGAAGAAAAATAGAGAAGGAAAAAGTGGTTTTTATTCCTGGTACATGGTAAAAGCACATCCTAAATTATGTATTAAATTAATTAGAACAAAACGAGGTGTACGGGCGTCCGTAAAACGAAAGTGATTTGCAAGAATAGGGAATGTAGGAATCCTTGCACTTCGCATATTCCTTACAGTGTCCATAGCTTAGATTGAAGCAATTAATTATAAAAGTGAGTTCATTTCCAAACGGAGCTTGTAAGTAAATAATCATTTTATGTCGTTGTTGGAAGAGTTTTAAAAATTCATTCAATCAACATTGATATTCATTCAAAGTAATTGGGATAAGTCCAACTACATAGTTCTCATACAAGATTAAACCAATATGCTAATTTTATTCTACGCTTCAATGAAACTAAACCCACCTCATCTTGCGCTTCGATCTTCAGCACTCTGGTCAAGACGTTCCAATTAGCCGGCACAGGTGGCGCTGGCGTAGGCTCTGGAACATCCTCGTCATCTTCGTCGCGGTACAGAGGGTTCCTGGCTGGTGGCAGTTCTGGTAGAAGAGGCAAGGCTCCAGGAGAAGATGGGGCTTGGAACACGTGGTGGGGCTTCGAGTGGGCCACCAGTTCTGGTGAGAACAGGTCGGGGCCGCCTGGCGCTGGGAAAAGAAATCATAGTCTTGAATATAATTAATCTATAAATAAAAATAATCTATAAAATATAATTATCATTTAATTTTAACAGATAGTAATAACGATTTTTTTAAAAGTACAACAAGAATATTAAATAGATATTATAAACTAGGACTAATTTTACCAAACGCTTCTAAAACATCAAGGATTTAAGCAATATTACTGTCAAATGCACACATTAATTTTAATCCCCATTATACAAACCAAAAATATTAATAATACAACGTAAAGCTTACAATCTAGAGATGACGTCAGGATAGGTTAATTCAACGTGTAAGTTTACAATATAAAGGTGTGATCGTTTCGATAGGCGACCATCGCAGGGCTAATGCTGCAGAATAAAATTAGTTTTAAGAGTATCAACATGTAATAATAATATCTTTATTGAGACATCCACACCAATTATTACATACAATATTCAACATACAATAAAATTCAAATATTTGGATTACATAATACACAACACATAAAATTACATTTCATTCAATTAAGTTACATTTCAAATATGGTATTACACAGCTAGTTGTGGTAATCTCAAAAGGTGTCCAGCTACATGTACATACCGATATACTTCTGCGGAGGTAGCGACAGTGGCGCCCTCTCCATCTTGGGCGTGAGGGTCATCCCGGAGGCGCTGCTGATGTCGGAGAAGTTCTCCCACTGCGCTTCTGGCAGCGTGTGGTTGCGGATCGTCACGTCGAACTGGGGTGGTGGAGGCGGTACCTAAAGAGGTCGTATGGTTAGGTATGTAAAGGTTGGTTGAGACTGTATGTTGCTAAAGGACCATTCCATGACAATCTGAGATGTAATCTATTAACTAGGTGTTCTTTCTAAGTATGCTGCAAGATACTCGTATATAAGGTATACCTTTCCAAAGTTTTTTAAAGAATGATAAGGCAACACTTTCTTTAGTAACATTGTCATCCAATAGCAACTCAATTTGATGAAAATGTGTTTTCAATACAGTGACTTTTTGAACAGAGTTATAGAATAAAGGTTAATGGTGGCCAACTTAGTACCTGCTTGTACTCGGTGACGAGGCGCTTGTGCCGCTCGATGTCCTCGATGGTCTTCTTCTCCGTGATGGTGCGCAGGAACACGTCGTCCACCACGTGCGATGTGATCTCTGGTTTCCTGGTGAAATGAGTTTACGTCAAAGAACATTCCATTATTAATAACCTAAGTTGATGGGTTGATTAATCCGATGTAAATCTAAATTACGTGTATACATTTACACATACAAGAAGGAACGTTCAACTTCACATTAGTTCACATATAAAAGGTGATCAAATCATCAAAGAACGATCACTAAAATATAACCTATAAAATGTCACAACCCCTAGAATTTAAAGAACTTTCAAAATAATTGAAGGCATCTATCTACAAAAGTTGTTCCCTTGATACCTAAGAGATGTTCAAAATTGTTTTCCCTGATACCTATATTACAAAATGGGTGTTAATCACTGACCTTGGCGGGACTTCGGGGATGGGCTCGAGGCTCTCCATGAGCAGCTCATGCTCATCCGTCTCCATGTGCTCCCTCACCATCATCGGCGGCGGCGGAGGCGGCTTCTGTTTTAAAACATACATTTTCACTCAGTCATTTAGGCTTCTGTTGAAGTAAAACATACCTTATGACTTAGGAATTTGTTTCATCCATATAATCTGATCTGATATTTCTGGTAAGATAATTGTGATAATAAAAATTGTGTATGTGTATGTCTGTAACACATAACTCTCAACTGATGCTGATGCAGATAATTGATACAGAGCTACTACACTAAAATTTCAGTGACTACTTCGTAAGTTTTCTTAACGTATATTTTTAAAATAGAAATAGCAAATTGTCATAAATATTGAAATAGTAACAAATATGCATAAATTGATCACCGTATTAGTCACAGTGGAATCATTTTAAATTAGCAACAAAATATCAAACACACACTTATCTAGCCAACTTTTACATAGCTAGAGAACAATTTATTAGAAGATACCATAATAATATTTGAAGATTTAACATCACGACATTAACTCATAGGAATATCTTGATCTTTGTCAGGTTTCATAGATTTTCTTACAAAACCCCAATTCATCTCGTCTATATGATCTTCATCATCATCTCCACCATCTACATCACCATAATCTCCACTTACCTTGATCCGGAAGACCCTGGCGTGTGATCTATCAGTGACCTCCGTGACAGAGTGGGTATCCGTCATCTCGGTGTTCAAAGACGCAATGGACCTCGGCCTCCGACTCACCCATTCCTAATATTAGTGACGAATGATGTGAATGACATGGTATGGGTTGTTATACTTAGGTGGATATGGGGCTTTAGTAAATTTATATGGTTTGCTGGTCAATAAGATTTACGGTGACAGTGCAACGTGTAGGTTAAGAATGGTTGTGATATCCATTTCTGATTCGTTCAGCTCTCAGGTTTTGTGATATTTTCTGTATTTAAAGATATTTTTATGCATGTATGTTACTAGGAACACAATGGTATGTTCAATTCTCCAATGATTAAATTTAGGTATTATAAAAATATCTTTAAGTACAGAAACTTATTAATAGACTGTTGGACTTCTAGAAAATTTTGCAAATTTTTGTCTTCTGTTCCAAATATGACACGAATTAAATCAAGAACAGGTCTCTTTTTATAATAAAACACAGAATCCTTGCACAACAAAAAAGAAACGATCTAAAAAAAGATCATGATCCAACAGCCTACAATTTCTTAAAAAAGTTTCAAAACTTGCAAAATTGACAAAACATTGTCTCCATTCGTTAATAAGTTATTCGGGTTATCTGACCTTGTGATTCCTGCTGACCTGCGAGTAGATAGGGGCTGGTCGTGGCGGTCTGGCAGGAGGTTCCCCATGGGAGGTCCTCGCTGGCAGAGGCAAGGCCATGGGAGACATGGTCCTCACGGATTCCTGGCGCTCGTGTTCCTCTATCAGGGTTGTTTGCCTGTAAATTGGTGCTTTGGTTAGAGTAGGCGGGATACGAATAGATATTTGGAAAGAGAATGTACTATTTGTGTAAATCTAATTGTCCGCATGTCTCACAATAATAAATTTTATTTTAGGATTTTCGAGAACAATGCTTAGGTAATATGCGGATAATTTATTGAACATCTTTCAAATTATACATCTACTTTAAATTTCAATGTCTTAATTCAGATTCTGGCTGAATAATATGGACGTAGTACGAATTTAAGAGAATGTTACAACCTTTTTTAATTTTGAAAAAAAAAACATATTATTATTATGCTTATATGTATAAATTTTACGATTTTCTTTAGGTCTACTCAGTGTCTACCATAAAATAAGTTTTTATACCTTAGAGCGTTTACCCATCTCATACTCTTGTCTTCAATCTCAGTCCCAGTAAAAGTTTTTCTACCCAAAACTTTACAATGAATTACATCCCAATGTCATTACTCACCTCATACTCATGCCGTCAGTCTCAGTGCCCGTGAGCGTGGAAGGAGGCGACGGAGGGACGGTGGGTCGCTGCACCCGGACCCTGACGTCGAAGGCCGGTGGGGGAGCCGCCATCATGGTTCCTGCGACAGTCCTGGCGTTACTCTCTTCTGTTTCGTGCGTTTCTCCATAGCCTGGTGTTAGGGGTTAAGAACTTGTTAGGTTAGGTTATTTTTTTTAGTTTTTTTTAGGTTTTTTTGTGTTTTGTAAGTTTATACAAGTTTGTTAAACTTTGTGCCTTTTGTGCTAGTGTTAAGTATTTGTAAGTACAGTGCTGTTTTTATATATAAATGTGGCTTAGTTTAATATAAAGGATTATACAATATTAACTTTAATTAGGGGTGTCGTAAGATATACATACATATTTTTGTTATTTATTATTTAGTGCAAAGAACTGATATGTACATAATTTTCTTTTTTGTGCAGTTTTAAGTCGTATTAACTGGTATTTATAAGTTTAAGGGATCATTAAGGAATTAAACACATAAAACTAATTTGTACTCAACATTTGCTTATTACAATACGATAATAACATAAAGATCATCTTCATCATCTTTACAGAAAGAACTATTTTCGTCACGTCATCACATTTCCCATGATCTCTGTAATGACTAAATAAGTATACATCTACATTTCATTACCGTTATAGAGATTTGACTGACTCTTGAACGACGATTCCATTGGTACATGCTTCCAAGATTGAACTGAGGCAAGCCCTACACCAAATTGTGTGACTGACTAATCTACTACTAAAATATACTACTGAGGTAATCCTCTAGAGAAACATGTTCGTTTCCTCATCAAACATTCTCCACCATAAATGAAATTAAAATCCTTATCACTTTAGGGATTGCGACCACGAACCAAATATAAAGAGGACCTGGCGAAAGGAGCGGTCCCCGTTACGCGGTGCGGAGTCCAAATGGCGTGTTTTAATTGGTGCGGAGTCTAAAAATGTATAGTAGAAAGAAGATACCTATGTTTTGTCTCACAATATGCCGTGTTTTAATTGGTTGTAATATCTCCCCTCCATCCCGCGTACCTCGTTTCACCCCGCGTAATGCCACGCTAGTTTATAATAATAATAATTAGGACATTATTACACCAATTGAACTAGCCCCTTGGTAAGTTCATTTAAAACTTGTGTTAAGGGTACTAGTCAACGTATATTTAAGAAATATATACTTATTATATATAGATAAATACATACATAGCATATATAATCAACAACCAGACTGGAAAGCAGAAGAAAAGCGTAGTTCTTAACTCTGCCTCCACTGGGAATCGAACCCGGGACCTCGCGATTAGCGTTCAGGTGCTCAAACAATCGCGCCACGGAGGTCGTCAAAGTTTCCATACAAATATTGCGTAAGGCCCACTCCTCTTATTCATTACTCCATGACTGGGACTTACCCTCACTATGATAAGACTCTTCCATCATGAAGGCTCTATTGACGTGCACCTGCTCGGCCTCGCTGGGCGTCTCGGAGGGGTAGTCCGAGGGGATGGAGTCGGAGGCCACGCTGGCGTCCTCCACCTGGGCTAGGGGGTACACTGGGTGCGCCCGAGGGATCTTCACGTCTGGGGAACAAGGAAGAGGTCTTAATAATAATAAAAGCATTTATTTACAGCAACAAAAACATACACAATACAAATATTTTACAAATCAAACTTAAAAACTAGGAGGTATAACAGTTATATATTTTAATGTAAGTAATCGTTGTTAGGTAGGGAAGTTTATTCACAATTATAAGAAATGATTGCTACTACTTCGAACCTACGTGTTAAGAAGGTAGTAAATATTCAATTTGGCGAATGGTAAACCGTATCGCTACTTATATATAATATAAAAAAAATAGACGTACAAAGTTTAAGAGACAGACTTACCTCCCCGTTTAGCTAAAATAGAAAAGGCAGGGAAAAAAAATCTGCTTACACGGCCTTTCAACCTACTTTTATCGTTTTATTACGACTTTTATCTTTCATTAACTGGGAATGAGTTAGAAGGGACTTTAGCCATCCAGCTCACTCACAGTTAAAAAAACGGTGAATTTAATAATTAATCATCATGATTATATTAAAACGACTTCACTAACTTCTATACAATCACCCATACTCGTAAAAAAATCTACAAATTGAAACCATACCAGATTACAATAAAACTTACCTTGTATACTTTCTCTGCTAGCTATCGACGGAGATTCTTCTATCAACTTCCTCGGGGCTGGCAGAGCTCTTCTCTTCAGGCACAAGTAGGAGACTCCCAGACCCAGGAGCAGCAGTGTCAGGAAGAGTATGGCGCAGATGATTAGCAGGATGTGGGTTCCTGCTAAGGGCGCTTTAGCTGGTAGTGGCACGTCAGGTCTGTCAATGGAAGATTTATTCAATATGACGAAAACTTTCTTAAAACAAAAACAAACTTTCTTAAATTAATGAATAATAATATATTAAAATATTCTTAAGAATTAAACCCCAATATTCATGCTAAAAAGAGACCTACGTGATATTTTTTGTCCCAGGATCTGCCCACTCCTAAAGAAATTAAAGGACGTCTCGTATATGTATGTATCAAAATTTTGAATACTCATTAACCTACTGGAATTTCGTAAACTTGCAGAAATTAAACGCTTAAGAAAATCTACAAACAATACAAATTATAAAGATGAGACAACCATGCTGTGGTAGTCACGGCCGCTAAGTGTATCTTGTTTTCGTACGTTATACTTTATGTAAAAATCATAGGTTTATATTAATTTTATTATAATATTTTAAGACACACCAATAATATTTCTTGCTAGACCATTCATCTTGAGGAACAAAACTGTCTACTCACGTGAGGATAAGCGGGTTGAAGACGGGCTTGGGCACGATGGGCGGCGGGTACCGGCACACGATGGTCACCACCTCGTCTCCGTCCATCTCCAGGCCGGGGTGGAAGCGCACCACGATGTTGTTGGTGAACACCCGCAGCGGGTCCTGAAACAGGGTCACAGTAAGTCAGAAAACATACACTCATCCTTTTATACCTTACGAAATGAAATGAGCTTTGTTGCCACAATAATAATAATAATAATAAATAATAATATTTGGACATTGTTACACCAATTGAACTAGCCCCTTGGTAAGTACATTTAAGACTTGAGTTAAGGGTACTAGTCAACGTATATTTAAGAAATGTATACATATTATAAATAGATAAATACATATATAACATATATAATCAACGACCAGACTGGAAAGCAGTAGAAAAGCGTAGTTCTTAACTGTGCCTCTCCACCGGGAATCGAACCCGGGACACCTCGATTAGCGTTCAGGCGTCTAACTAATCGCGCCACGGAGGTCGACAAAAACATACACATACATATGAACATATATTTATGTCTTTTTATCCCTTTCAGAATGTAATGAGCTTTGGAGCGACAATATATCTAAGGCACCTTGCCCGCAACAATCAGGGTTGGCATGGTATTAATATGGAAAATTAGTGACTGGTTGCTAAGGTATTACTAATAAAGATGAATTCATCCCGTCTTTTCAGTAAGCTCTTACACAAACTAAAAAGCAAAACTGATTGACATTATTAAATGTGATATTTTGTTCATTAGAAAACAGCCAGCATAATGTTGCTTCTAAGTCAGGAAACGGGTTATGAGTGCGGCAACAATGATAAAACCATGCTAGTTTTAACAACATACACATCACGCCTGTTCCCTACAGTAAAATAGGCAGAGATGACGGATCCCCATCTATCGTGATCCTGATAAACCATTCACTTCGTTGACACTCATACACAGTCGGCGTTTAAAGGTACTTCTGCCAAGGATTTTATGATGAAACAATGTCCTTAACCTACCAAAAAATAATAATAATTTTTGGACATTATTACACCAATTGAACTAGCCCCTTGGTAAGTACATTTAAGACTTGTGTTAAGGGTACTAGTCAATGTATACGAGTATTTAAGAAATATATATATATATATTATATATCGATAAATACATATACAACATATATAATCAACGACCAGACTGGAAAGCAGTAAGAAAGCGTAGTTCTTAACTCTGCCACCACCGGGAATCGAACCCGGGACCTCACGATTATCGTTCAAGTGTCTAACCGATCGCGCTACGGACGTCGTCTCATAAACCGACTACCACCTATCTAATAAATAGACTACCACCTACCTGTCGAGTTCCACACCCTTTCAAAGGCAGCTCCAGCCTGTAAGAAGTGGCCCCTTTGCCCACCACTTGGCAGGCGGAGTGGCGGTCGAAGTCAGCGTACGCGATCCCGTAGAACTTCTCATTGAACTTCATTTCCACCTGGAAGTTATTGAAAAGTGTTTCTATATGTATCGATAACGAGATTATTTACAATGACATTATTTTGCGGCCATATGAATATTGGTAGTGTTGTTTTTTCCATTAAAAAAATCACCTACTATCCTGGGGCCATACTCCGCTAATGCATTTTAGCTACAATATTAATTCAGTAGCGATACTGTAAATACTTCAGTGGCCGTAATTTGACACTTTTGGCACTCCACTAACAAATTTAGGCCACTGAAGCGCTATCGAACTACATCTGCGTTCAAAGTACAAAAAAGATACTCCACTAATCAAACGTCCGTCAATGTCAGTTCAATAGCTTATATTTAGTACTCCACTATTGACATTTCTGTACTTTGAGTTGCCACTGAAGCACCACTGACTCGCTATTGACTCGCTATTGAGGTACAACTGTGGCAGATTAAAATATTAGCAGAGTGCCACTTTTACAGCCGAGACGCAGTAGCGACGCAGTTGTGCGTCTGTCAAAGTTAATTAGTGGAGTAAGGCCCCTGATATAAGGGAAAGAACGCTCAAAGATACAAGGTCAATTATTAGGCTGCTTCTCCGATGAGCATTTTTACAAAATAGTCCCTTAATCTTCTGACAAGGCATAAGAAGAATAATTCAACGAAGAACTATTCTGTTTAATTATTATCTCTGGATGTAAATGTACAACTAATATAAGGAACAACAGAATTCATCCAAGATTTTTACAGTTGTCTTAAATTCTACACAACTAATTCTATATAACACTGCTTCTAAAATATAAAATCTGTAACAAACCTGCATGGATCCAGCTGCGCAGTTGAGAGCTGCTTTCGTTCGGTTCAGGAAAATGACGGGACTCAAATCATCTAATTGCGTCACCTGGAATACATTACAAAACAATATACCATTACTCATAACGTATTTAAATTGATGCTCAAAAGGTATAGCTTTTAAGGTGACTATAAAGTTTGGAATGGTCAAACACTATCTCTGTCCTCATTTAGCTTCTAGCTTATAGTCAAACCCGTACCTTCGAATAGGCCATAAGCCATATTTTCAAGTGTATGAATGACTAAGAAGTGAATGGGGTTTGTCAGAAACTAGACAAATGAAAAGATCCATGATCTGTTTGTCTTGGAGACAGGCAATTATATAGGTAAGACCATATTTCCTAATTTTCTTTTAGAATTTTAGATATTTATCACAAGCATATACAATGACCCATACCTAACATGCCTTCGAAATTTCGGAGATGGGCATTCAAGCCTCTGACTACCCCGCCATAATAAAAAAGGGAGCGTGTATACACAAGTCGTGCAGCGTATGTTATGTTTGTTTCATGTACAAAAAGATACGATCATATCTCTGTGGTAGCTTTTAGCATTAATATTGGGGTTGTGTCATATAGAACATGATGACGGGTCACCAGCCCATTGCCAAATAGCTTCAATTTACCTCTAGTCCCTAATTTACGACATGCCGGGAAGAAAATCAGCTAGTTAGCATTGTTTTTACGTCTCAGTATAGAACGAGATTTTATTGCTTTTTACTGTTTTAGTCTCAATAACTCGGTCGCTTTTAGCACCGGGACTTAATTTAAGTGAATATACTAACCTTCCCATCAAGGATGGTCTGCTCTGGCAGTCCCTCCCCCTGGTACTCTATATTGTTAGCCTGGGATCCGTAGTTGGACTGCGCCACCGCCAGCGACAGGCAGCAGACCCACACGCACCACAAAAGCGCCATCTTCATTCTGGAAGAGAAGATTATGAGGATTAAGGATGAGGAATACAGATATTGTGTGTATGTGTTATATATTTTGAATTTACTTAATACATATGCATGCTAAATTTTAATACATATTATTAAAAGCGCAACTACAAATATTATCTATTTCTTATTGTTAATTATAAAATCAATTAATACACAATCCAACCTATATAGATCATAAAAGATATTCGCAATTATTATTTAGTTTATCAAGTTGAAGTGCTGTACAAAAACTAATTATTAAAAAGCCCAATGAGTCACGGATTCCAAATCACGATTGCCAAATAATAAAAAGAGTGATAATGACTGGGGCATTATGATCTTCAATCCCAAAAGAACTCATTTGATCAACTAATTACATCGCCATGTTTACAGGATGGTACTATGTATATTGGAATATTAAGGAACATGTTTATTTAGGTATTATCTTCACTGTAACACGAAAAAAATTTGGTTACACACTTTAAAAGAAAGAAAGTTAAAGATGTGCTAATGGCCGAAATTACCAAGGTTTGGTTTTATGGCTAGACCGAAACCACATCTGACTGATGCTTCTTAATGTGTTGTATGAGAAATATGATATGGTTAAGTAAACATCAAAAGATTCTCTAATTTTTTAGTCATATACATATTCTGCATAGCATAATAACAAATATTTTAAATTATTTTCTTTTACGTACATAATATAAAGTCGCTAATGATGAGAGATAACATCGTGAGGAAATCTGCCTGTTTACTACCTATCACGTTGGGTGCTGTCTTTCTAGTGTGGTTTCAGTGGCTCATACTTAAGATGCCTTCGAAATTTCGGAGATGGGCACTCAAGCTACTACTCTAAGCTTTGACTACCACGTCATAATGAAAAAGAGAGTGTGTATACACAAGTCGTGAAGGGTATGATTTTGTTATGTATTTGAAGTCTCGGAAGTTACATTCGAATTGTCTAAACTGTCATTACAACCAAATAATCGATTTCCACTTTTATTTTATACCAGAATATGGAAAATATTGTTGTGAGTACAACTCAAGACTTCAACTATAGCTTCCATGTAACTTATCATTCTTCACGATTCGTACAATAACAATAAACACACACCCCGTACCTAAACAAATGAGATGGATCCCCGATCTTTTGGTGATTTTATAGCCGCTCTTATCCTTTGCTTTAATCGAATCTCGTATTTTTCGATTTTTATGTCTTCAATACTTCTCTTACTGACTAAGGTCTAATGGCCATGTAAATGACTTGGGTTTGGACGTAAAGTGCTTTACTGAGAAATATACATACATACATACATACATACCAAGCCTGTTTCCCTGTAGAGGGGTAGGTAAAATTCAGGGATCCCTATATGTCCCGACCCTCACATAGCACTTTCGCTTCATTGACACTCATACACACACAAATTATTTTGCTGAGAAATGTATAGTTGAAAATCTCAGTAGTAAAATGCATGGACAGTAGTCGACGGTGACGAAAAACATCGTGAAGGAACCTATCTGTTCCCCGAATAGGTAGTAGTCAGTGCTTGTTTAAGGCGACATGGCTTACCACCTGACACATTTAGTACTGATTTGTTAAGACGGTGATTCGAAGTGTCCATAGAATTCCTATGCTCGTAATTAGGCACGTGAGCCTCTGACTACCCCGCAAGGGTTAATTGTGAATGTGAATGTTTTTATCTGTTTATTGTTGAACTAATAAGTAACTTAGTTCGTTTTATATGCAATAATTATGCATGCTTCGATGGTTTGAACACGAATGGTATTGCTAACATTAAGATGTAATACTATAGTAGTATATATGTAGTACTATAGGTACAATCTATTTACATAAGCCTTTAGCAATATTATAAAGTTACTCAGTCATAACTCTGCAATATCTACAAGCTACCGTGTTCAAGACGAATTAGACCAAAAGAAAAGCGCTTAAAATTAATCTAAATAGCAAAGTTGTCATACTTTGATCATTTATTGAACGAAAAATCGACGCACAATTTATACAGGATATTATACTTTTTGGCAATGTTTAACAAAGCACTGCGTCTTTCTTCGAGAAGCCGAGGGATCCTGTTATTTAGACAGAATCGTTCTGAAAAAGACTTCACTTTATGTGTGCGTAGTTGATGAGAAGGAAAAGCAGTTAGAAAATACAAGGGAGGCTGTCGCCGCACCATTTGAATAAAGCTTAGAAGTAAAGAGATAGATTCAGTTGTCTATGATTATATAACAAAGTCAACAGCTCGGGGCAAGTTGAAAATACAATTTTCGGCAATATATTTAGTCAATTGTGATGCCTAACTGGTTAAATATGTTCGCATTGGAATTATAATTTGATCTTCCATCGCCACGACCCGAAGAAATAAGAAAAGAACTTCAGCGGTTGGTGGAGTTGGCGTTACCATGACGACGAAATAACAAGAAGTGCTGACGCCATGGCGTTAGTGTTTGTATTTTACGCGGCATTATCATAATGATTGAATGGTGTAATAAATATTTAAGAAAAGGCTGATTAATTTAGGTATTCTAATTCCTGCGAAGCTCACACGCCAATCAACATTCAAAGTAAAAGGTAAAGCCCATCGCCATTAAAGTACACTATTTAGTTAGTCAATGACTACTCCATTACCAATACCTCCACACTGAATACTGATTACATACAGCAGCTAGAATCAACAATGCATACATACATACATATCACGCCTGATTCTCTGTAGAGGGGTAGGCAGAGATCACGAATCCCCATCTGTCACGATCGTGACAGACCATTTTCGATTCATTGACAGTCATACATCTTCTCATACACACTCGGCGTTATAGGTTCTCCTAACGTTACCCTTTTTCAATATAGCGTCTATATGACTGTTATGTCTTATTGGGCCGGCCCCTACGTAACCACCCTTCCAGTTCACTTATATATATTCCTTTTTTTCAATCTGCTATAATTTATGCAGAATCGGGACAAATGGGGATCCGTAATCTCCTACCCCTCTACAGGGAATCAGGCGTGATGTGTATGTATGTATTAAAGTACACTATTCAGTAATTCAATGACTTCACCATTACCAATACCTAAAATACACTATTTAGTTAGTCAATGACTACTCCATTACCAATACCTCCACACCGAATACTAACTAAACATAGCAGCTAGAATCAACAATGCCTTGAGCACTAATCTCATGAATTCTGCACCTACTCGTCATTCAAATCAGTAGGAAAGCCAAGGCGATCCGCACAGTGGGCGAGGAATGAACTTGTCAATGAATTATTCACTGGTATTCATGGCTTAGGTGTGATGCTACAGTAATACTGATTAACAGAGGTGCATGTATGTAAGAAAGTACATGGTATGGCTGTGCAAGTTTTGGTTGTAATTTTGCAATAAAACTATCTGTTCTATGTAAATGTAGGTAAAATATCGTAAGGATACTTTTATTCCGAGTAATAGGGATAGTGCTTGTAAATCGTGACACTGTTTACCAATTATCACGCTTAGTAATCTGGCCATAGAATAAGCAGTTTTGTATATGAATTGGAAGGGCGATTACGTAGGGGCCGGCCCAATAAGGCATATGACAGTCGCATAGACGCTATATTGATAGTGTGACGTTAGGATTACCTATAATCGCCGAGTTTGTATAAGAAAATATATGAGTGTCAATGAAGCGAAAGTTGTCTGTAAGGATCGGGACAAATGCGTTTCCGTGATCTCTGCCTACCCCTCTACAGGGAATCAGGCGTGTTGTGTATGTATGTATATGAACCTGGAATCTCAGACTACCTTTCAGGAATTACTAACTACTACCCGTACGATACAGTCATGATGTTTTTATAATTTTATAATAATGTTGTTAAACATAGTTTAAGATTATGTTTTTAATTTATAATTTGGCTTTACTATTTAAAGGCATTTAAAAGCTATTTAAAGTCATTCGTATAGTCAGGATGCAATATTTTTACTACTTTATATCCTAATTTGCATACTCGTTAAGTAAACTGGGGGTAATGCTATTAAAGGAACCGCTTTTCATATACCTACTTGGTCATATGTGCTTACGTCCTTATTGTATTGAAACATAAAAATATGTGTTTAGAAGAAAAAGCGCTTGTCAGTAGTGAAGAACAGAAGGGAATGTATGATAAGGTTAATGGGTGTAAGTGAAGCAAGAGAGATATGTCAGGATCGTTCCAGGTGGCGATCGGTAATCTCTGCCTATCATTTTTGGACAGTACGGGCATGAGTTTAGTGAAAGAAAGAAGTCTGCAATTAAGGAATAGGTAATTTATAGCTTCATCTAATCCACTTTTATCCTTAAATACAGCAGCTAACTGCATACGGTTCACTATCTATCACATTGGGTGCTGTCTATCAAAAGAAACGCGAGCTTGGAGAGGCTCATACCTAACATACCTTCGAATTTACAGAGATGGACACTCAAGCCTCTGACTACACCCTAACAATAAAAAAGGGAATGTGTATATATAAGTGGAATAGTCCATTTTAAATAATAGGCTGGTTTCATTATCACGTTTACGCTAATCTGCTTATATACATTTATTAAACAATGTACAAATAAATGAGGTTATGGACTGAACCTAGAACAGTTAGTTTACGAAGTTTCAGCCTCACCATCTAACCCATATATGTATGCTATATATAAATAAATTTCATAAAGTAGAATTTTGTGTCAGATTAAAATAAGATTTAAGTGTGTCAAGATTCTGTTCAATTTATTCTGCAACTGAACAAACAATTCGTCGTTAACATACATATACGTTTATGCAGACATATGTATATCTTGCTAAAGAGGGATATATAGACAGAGATCAAGGATACACAAGACTCTCATTGCCCTATACCAGGGTAGGCAGAGATCAAGGATGATGTCTATGTCCTGACAATCCAGTTTCGCTTCATTGACATCCATACATATTTGAAGGTTATAGGTACATACTTCTAACGCCACCCTTTTTCAATATGATGTCTATATGACTATCATATATCTATATAATTCTCTCTCTCTACATAATTCTATATAAGTCTCTCTTATTTACTTCAGAAGCTGCAGAACTTTAGTAAATTCATTGATGTTTTAGACCAGGGTCGTACAATTACGTAATTTATTACTATGGTTAAATTTTAATATTACATACATACACGACATTCATTTCCCTACAAAAGAATACGCAGAGATAATAGAAAAAAATACTTCTCTATGTTTAATATACTCGTATTTTTAATATATTCTCACACACTGCAAACCAGCAAGTTCCTATACATCATAATGCAGATAAAAACTCCTTGTTCTACGTTACACAAAGCTCATTTTCCCACGACACACATCATGCTATTTCGCCTCAGGAGTGGGCACATCTACTTGTCAATGGACACAAAAAGCGCCTTTAGTGAAAGTTGTTTCGCCAAAATCGTTAAGGTCGTTCGGGCATTGCGTCATCAGTCGACATGTCTTGGCGTCTTTGAGACCTTGTTTTTATATAACATACATACATACTCTTCATGACTTGTGTCTACACACTCCCTTTTTTTTATTATGGCGGCGTAGTCAGAGGCTTGAATGCCCATCTCCGAAATTTCGAAGGCATGTTAGGTATGGGTCATTCGAAGCCCGCGTAACACTAGATATACAGCACCCAACGTGATAGGTAGTGAACCGTATCGCCGTATATAGGCACAGACTATTACCTATCTATCCTGAGAGATAGGCAGGGTTCCTCACGATGTTTTTTCTCACCGTTATGTTTTCCTTCACCGTTTATATAAGTATCATATGTGTAATGCTTTAAAGGATGGACAGAAGCTCGGTCCTTTATATTGTACATACATACACATCACGCCTGTTTCCCTGTAGAGGGGTAGGTAGAGATCACGGATCCCCATTTGTCCCACTGACAGGCCACTTTCGCTTCATTGACATTCATACATCTTCTCACACACTCTCGGCGGTTATAAGTACTCCTAACGTCACCTTTTTTCAATGTACTCGTCGTTTTATAATGTACTCGTAATATTTAGGCTTCAATAGCAAATTATTAGTTGCTTTGAAGGTTTTATATAAGAATATTTTTTAGTAACAAGTTGGCTTATTGACCTATAAATTAGAATTACAATTCATTAAATACGGACGATATAGAATATATATATATATATATATATATATATATATATATATAAATTGGTATTGAATAACGGAGCATTAGATATAATGCCATCTACATACATACATACATATCACACCCTGATCCTGTAGAGATCACGGATTCTCATCCGTCCCGATCCTGACAAAACACTTTCGCTTCATTGACACTCATACACCTCCTCATACACACTGGGCAATTATTACTATATATTAAAATCTAACTTCTAAGCATGCTACTATAACTAAGAAGGTACTCAACTCAATGAATGTTGTATTACCATAAGATGAACCGAAAGGGAAATCTGAGAGAAAACAGGGAAAGCCTTAAGATCTATGCCTAACTCATTACTTATAAGAGAAATGCGTGTATTTTACTACCAACATTGTATGTACTATGATGGATTCACTATCTATCAGGTTGGTAAACATGAATTTTAATAATAAAAAAATGGCTACTGTTTTGAACAGCTGATTATAATAATATTATTAAATCAATATTATGTTTGTTATACGCAGCCCATAAAAGTCTCTCTGCATCATTCAAAGTAATGTAAGAAAAATCAGTATAATCGCATTTTTGTATCACCTGATCAAAACCCTTTTCAGACTTGAATATAATGCTTTCAATGACTTCAGTAGCCATTTTGTGACCTGTAGGTTTCCTCACGATGTTTTTCCTCACCGTATAATTCGATGCATTTCGTAAATGTGTTTTTATTACGAATTTATTTATTACGAACTAAGAATAAATGCTTGTAAAATCTCGCCTGAAGCTTACGTAACCGAATGGCCATATGTTCACAGCAAAGTTATGACATTGTTGAGTTGGTATGACAGACAGTTCAAATATTATTCAACAGACAAATGGTATTGTGCCGCTTTAGGCGTTCGAAGTAGGTCACTGAAGCTACAAGGACGACTAAATGCAGTAACAATATTTATAGAGTATTTGTTTATCGAATAGTGTTGTACAGTTACGTAAATATGGTTGTAATTGTTACCGACGTATGGTAACAGGTTACTTTAGGTGAATGAGATGAAATAAAAATATATTTTTTCAAAATAAGGGTCATAAATCTATTGAATTGGTATATGATATTGTATAATACTAGATTGTTTTTGCATCGACTAATGTTAATAATGCTATTTATGCTAATAAGGTTACTCCAAAAAATAGTTTTTGAATATACTACTTTTATTATAAATGAGATTGAAACCTGGCTTCGCATGTCCAATACGCGATTTCGGTAGAATTAACTAGCCAAAACAAAGACAGAGTAAAATGAACACACTAAATTAACCAAAGTTCGACATGGACATTAAAAAACTTATAATTTACAAAATACTCCATAAAATTAATTTTTGCAGATATATGTTGTCGAGTTAATATCTTTTTAATTTTTATTATTCTAGTAGTCTATCCATCCGATCAATCTACCGTACCCCAGCACGAAATTATCAATATAGAAATGTCACTATACAGCCTAGACCTCCCAGCAATTTCCAACTTATAAAAAGAGACACAAAATAACAAAAGGCCAACGAGTCTTGATTGAATTGAATATACAAAGTGCATTATCATACATCACAGGATGCATTATCATTAACCGATACAGATCGGGCCTTGCATTGCATTAAGGTGAATAAATTAGTCATTTATCAAAGCTGTGTCGCTATTCTAGAAACAATGGTCTTAGCTAATGGGACCGCTTTGGTATAAAGCCTACTCTAAGATGGAAGGTAGTTGTTTGAATATTATTTGTTAAGCGTAGGCAAATATTTATTATAGCTTGTTTTACGTTTTACATTTACGTTCAGCTAAATATAATTAAAGCAAGTTTGTTTCATGACCCAGATATCTATATAATATGGTTCGAGATATTTAGCTTTGTAAGACAATCGTCCATCGATGCCACAGTTAACGTTATATTTATTTTTATATAAGATATTTTACAGCGATATGCTATTTTTTCAGACGCCTATGAAAACTCCAAAAGGCAATCAATATGTAGTACACACATGGTGACCAAATATATATTTATATGGCAAATATACACATATTATTTAGAAATATCATTGAGGTGTATGGTTAGCCATCAAACGAAATTGATTTGACAGAATTAAAGTTAATGGCATTCCGTGGACATATCTTTCCTTCTTTAGAAATCGTATATATTGTGTATGTCTCTATGTGTGTAAATAGCAACTACAGTACAACCTAACTAAACCTAAACGAGAACCGTATCTAGAATAAGGCCAACCACTCATTCTTCTAGAATAGTGCACCTTATTGTCAACGACAACTATTCGCTATTGCTTAAGCCATTAGCCGGAACAGGTTCGATTCCCGACAGCGTCGTAACTCATGCCGACATGACAAAGTCTCGGCGCTGCGATGGCGAAATGCTAATTCTAATATTTCTGATTAAGTCGACTGGTTATACTTTGGTCTCTGAAGGTTAGCAAGGTGGGTTACCACCTGGGCGAACGGTTTCTGTTGTGGTTAGGATGGAAATTGGGAGGTTTTCTATATAACTGAGGATATGGGAATAATAATACCACATATATACTGAAAAAAATGTTTTGTGCTAACTTGTACTAGGGGATACAAAAAGAATGCTAACTAGCCGTGCATCCCGGTATGCTGTAGGAGCCGACTAAGGGACTAAGGGGTTAATAGAATCTATTGGACGATGGGTTTGCAACCTGTGACTATTGTTCCATTATAACATCGCAACCCAAATATTCATGCTAAAAAGTGACTTAGGAGATATTATATGTTGATGCTTGATAAATTTCTAGCCTATTATAATGCTTTATATGTTGATAAAAATACAAAGAAATGTATTAACTTGTCCAAGCTACTCTGATCCTTTGAAAATACCAACTAGTAACCTTTCTTCTCGACTGATTGAAGGAGGTGAAAATATGACTAGAGGTTATAAAACAGATACGCTAATAATAAGGAAGGAATCTGTTATCAATAATGCATATCTATACTATCAACTACATGTCTACTTGTTAAGTCAAAAAAACCACTCTAGTTTTATGCCTAGGTTCTTCTAATAAACAGACGTGAATGGACAACGAGTTCACGACCATTAACCCTAGCGGGGTAGTCAGAGGTTCAGGTGTCCATCTCTGCAATGTCGAAGGTAGTAGAATATGGCCGCCTCACAGCCATGTGTTGACCAGATAGTCAGTACTCAATGGGACAGGTGGTAAGCCACGTCGCCATTTACAAGCACTGACTATTACTTGTCGGAGAAACGAGTAGGTTTCCTCACGATATTTGCCCATACTGTAATATTCGGTGCATTTTGCTAATGTTTATTGCGAAAATGTACATAGAAACATTAAACTTAATTTCCATTGGTACATACTCAAGCGGGATTTGAACCCTGTACCCACAGATACAGAGTCAAGCCCTCAATCACTGAGCTATATGAGTCAACATATGAGTATGAAACATGAATTCTCTCATTTTCACCTTATAATTTTAAATATTATTCCCAGGCACCCATATTTAAAAACGCCATAACATATCGTTTTGCCATCTAAGCATACCTTACGTTATTTCACATAAATCTCCCGTTTAAAAGGCGTGAGGCTAATTTATAATAATTACCTTAAATATAAGTTAACAGTTTTGCGTTAAAACGCCATTTTGATGACTGCGCTTTAAGTGCGGACGCCGCTTTAAGGACTGGTGAGACGAAAAGTGTTTTGTATTAAAGCAAATGTGGTTGAGTATTTAAATGAGTGAATTCGTGAACTTGTGTTATGAGTAATAAGGTTTGTTTTTAACCAAAAGTTTCACAAAACTGATTCAACCGTTCAATAATGGGAAACATTTTCACCCCATGTACTGTTGGTTTACGGAATTTGCAATAGGTACATGGTGTTTTATTGTGATTTACAAATTATAAAGATCATTGAAAATTTAAATAACACTTTAAACTTTGTAAAAATGCTTATATTTGTTAACGAACAAATAAGCAAATGTTTATGTGGTGTGTTAGTCAAAACTATAAAAAAAAAGAAAGATTTCTTTTTAAGTTATTATATTATGTACACATCTATATTTCATTTCAAAAATATATGTCTTCACGTAAGTGTATGAAAGTATTTCTTGTCTACAAGGCTTTTCTCTCCGCCAGTACCGCAGGGCAGTAGACGAAATCAATATTTCGATCAATAGCAGCTCGTTTGAGAGCCGCGGGCTGAACACTGAAAACCTTTGCCCAAACATGGCTGCCTAATAAAAAGAAAATGAAGCGAAACGCTCCACTTTTAATATGGAATCTTTCACGATCTTCAATCCCTTTTGAGGTGGACAGAGCTTTGGTAGTAAACTAATTTTTAAGTTACTTTTAGTGTTACTATTGGTAGTGATAATATTGATATAGCATATTGGAGACATGTTCTTTAAAGATATCATCGAACGTTAGTTGCCTTCGATACACCAAGAAGAACGGGAGCTAGTTAGTATAGTATGCACTAACCACAGTAACACATGCTCGAAACATATTTATGTATATATAAATTGCTCATTTTTTTTACATTATTACTTACATTATACTCTTTTTTTTTAAACAGCCTACAACCCAACGCATACATATTTACCACTCAATTAAATCAGATGTTTACAACTATCGGATTTATTTAAAACACAATGCAAGGTACAGCCCTATTTGAGTATAAATCTTACCAATATTCAGTCTGAAAAGGAACCTTAAGCCAATGGGGTAAGATTCAAAATACCAAGCTTAATTAGGATGAAAAAAGTTGTATTCATTTTAAGTTGTACCCCGCTTGGGAACTATAAGTTTGTGCCAACGTGACAGGCTAAGATGAACGCATAACTATCTTTGGCCTATTGAATTGTCATCTAGGTTTTACCGACTCTGTTTACGACCTTATTCAGGGTTCTTTTGTAAGTACTAGACCAGTTTAAATTGGACTCTATTAGGCTCCAATGAGTATGAAAGTATAGGTCATTTTATTTTGGTTTAATGAAAAAGGTAAACACTTTCACGATTATTAACCCTTGCGGGGTAGTCAAAGGTTTGAATAACATGTGGTAGAAATTCTACGTGTGTACCATATAGTCAGGACACAAAGTAGCAGGTGGTAAGCCATGTCTCCGTGTATAAGAACTAACTATTACCTGTTCGGGGAACAGCTAGGTTTCCTTAGGATGTTTTCCTTTACCATAGTATTCGGTGCATGTCGGAAATATATTTTTTTAATTACCTACGAGTATTTAATCAACCATGCTACAAGTACGTAGTGATTTGAATGTCAAATTGGTTGACGAAAGTAATATATGTGGCTGAGATGACGCCCTTCCAGTTAGGGGTCGGCCCAATAAGACTTACGACAGTCATATAAGCAAAAGTAGTGGAAATGGGGTAGGACACGTCCTTTAATCCCTTTCGAGGTAGACTAACCCTCGGAGATATAATATCTCCTAAATCATTTTAGCATGAATACTGGGTTGCGATGTCATAATGGGACATGGTGTCAGGTTTCTCAATAGATTATATTTACCTACCTAGTCCCTTAATCGCCTCCTACGACATGCTGTGAAGAACGGCAGCTAGTTAGCTTTATTTTCACGTCCCATTCAAGCACAGGACAAGCTACTGGTTAGATGTATATGTATGCAGTTACAGACATAGGATAAATTGTAATTATACGCCATTTTACACGCTATGTCGTAAAAGCTACAAGTTTCAATGGTAATCCTTTTTCAATCTTCTCATCCAATTTATTCTCACGAATCACCCCTAGTCCGATTGCACCATAATCGCGATTAACCACGGTTTAATTCAACACTTAACTTAAGAGTTATCTCTGATTTGTACCTTTAAATATTTAACTACTGATTGGGGTTAAGTATAAGCGTTCGAGTGAGCGGTGCATGCGGCCGTTTTTAAATAAATAGTACATATTCATAGTTTTAAGAGATTCGGTATTTATACTCATGATTAATAACTAACGGGACTTATCGCGTATGTTTTTATATAATAAAGTTACCTTTATTAACCCGACGTTTTGGCTACGTTGCAGCCGCCATGGTCACAGGCAGACTGACGATGCATATTTCTTCGCCTCCGCCGCAGCGCCCTGTCAGATTCTTCTCCGACTACCCTCACTGCTACGTTTTTATTAAACACACGCGACCTACACACTACACTCACAGTATCTTGTGGCTTCACACGATCATGCTGAGCATGCTAGTACATATTCGTTTAAGGCGTTCGGTTGAGAAGGAGGCTGTCTCAACTGGATACAGCTGGAAGGAGTTTGAGGAGTTGGGCCGTGACAGAGTGGAGTGGAGATCATTGCTGCGAGCTTTTTGGTGTATGAGGGGATATAGAAAGCAGAGAAGAAGAAAAAGACTAGTATATAATCAATATATCTATGGCCACAGATAATATAATACTATCTATGGCTATAGTATATATATTCAAAAGGACAGAATTCATACATATTTTTGCGTATGTTTGTATGTATAATATGTTATATGTTATTTCTTTCGGAAGATCCAAAAGCTATTATGTCCGATACCTAGATTGAATTAATGCTATGAAGATAGTCACTTCGAACCTACTTTTCATAAGTCAATCAACGTGTCAGATCATGCATAATTTACAGGATCACGACCACTTACTCTGGCGTGGTAGTCAGAGATTCGTGTATGCATCTAGTCCATTATTGAATTAGTTATATAGCAAACAAAACTTCGCTTTTTCTACACAGTCAACTATCAACGTGCCAGATCACTATTAAAATCTCTGACTATTACAAACCCATGAAATAGTCAGATTTATTCACGCTGTTTTCTCTCACTTACACATTAGGGTTAAACAAAACGCTACACGCTCATCTGGCGTTTCCATAGCAACGCACACACATCAATAGCGCAACCGATCTCGACGTTGCATAGCTCCTTAATGATTGGAAGTACAATTATCGAGGTACTGACAACATTCCAGCCTGTTTTGATTCTATCTGGCGTCGGTTTGCCAATCGAAATTGTTCGACCACTACATAGATTGCGTGTTTGATGGTTCTAAATAGATTGCGATAAGAGACTTACTTTGTAATTGTAGCAAAAGGAATAAGAAACCCACTACAATATAATATTGTAGAAATTAGGATAGGCTATGATAGTATTAAAGTGCAATAACAATGACAGGTTACCTGTCCAATGCTCAAAAGATTTTATTTATTATTAATTTCAATTCAACTTCCCACGACATGCCAGGAACAATTTAACCATCACTTTGTGCCTGATAGCTCAGGACTAAACACTTGTATAAAATTGATTAAAAAAAGACAAACGTGTTCACAACCATTAACCCTTGCGGCGTATTCAGAGGTTCAGGTCTCCATCTCCGCAATTGCGAAGGTAGTAATTCTATGGCCACCTCGAACCTACGTGTTGACCAAATAGTCAGTACTCAATGTGACAGGTGGCAAGCCATGTCGCCATTTACAAGCACTGACTATTCCCTGTTCAGAGAACAGGTAGTTTTCTTCACGATGTGGATGTTTTTCCTCATCGTATTATTCGACGTATTTCGTAAATGTATATTTATTACGAAAATTTACATAGAAATTCAAGCGGGACATGAACCCTGTAACCACTGATACAGAGTCAAGCCGCAAACAACTGAGTTGCGTTGAATTAAACCGTAATAAAGTTAAATTTAATATGTTTACCTTTGTAAACTTAGTGCGCTTGTGAAGTCTGCTATCATCAACACTGTATCATCTTAACCACCCGTCGAACCTGCAACAAAAAAAATAACTTTCATATGGTATGCAAAGTATTTATCAAGTGATTTTACAAAGTAGCTAATTTTTAACCGTAATTAATTTTTACCCTGATAGTCATTAACATTGGTAAACTTTATCGCTAAAACCTAGAAAGAATAAATGTTTCTCACTCATTAACAATTTCAATTAATTTATTGTATCACAATTACATTAAAACAAGCTTTTTCTAATATCTAACGTATAGAACTAGTCACTATCTAACATCGTCGTTTAGATATCGAACTCCAAACTTTCGGCATCGTATAAATTAGTATTAAGGAATAAGTATGTTATTCTAAGCTCTTTAACCTGTTCACACTACATACATAACTATATTGAGAAAACTCCCTATATATTTCTTTTTCGTCTTTTTAGAAGTACTTGTATAGGCTTAGAACACAAAACCTCTTTTTCCGTTTCATTAACATCCATACAACTAAGCATAACATATCCCGACTACATTTAACAGTATATATGAGTGAAGTGGAAGGGCAGTTAGGTAGGGGCCTAATAAGACATATAACAGCCAGATAGACGCTATATTGAAAAAAGGTGACGTTAGGTGTACCTATAACCACCGAGAGTGTATGAGAAGATGAATGTCAATGAAGCGAAAGTGGTCTGTCAGGATCGGGACAAATGGGGATCCGTGATCTCTGCCTACCCCTCTACAGGGAATCAGGCGTGATGTGTATGTATGTATGTACATCTAACAGTTTACACATATAAATCAAGAAAACAGTACCTAGTTATGTTCTAGGAATAAACATAGACCGTATACAGCAGAAAACCTCCGCAATTATACATTCTTTCCACTCAAAGTTATGACAAGAATGTAGCACAATTATTTACTTGAACTTTGTCACTCGGTGAATCAAGCCATGACACATTGTTCATTTCAATACCAAATAAGAACAAGAGGTGACTGAGGAATTAGTCATCTGACACCTGACAAGTGTTTTAAGAGTTATGACATAAATATAACTACCAGTTACTGTACGTGATTGAAATGTTGGTGTGCTTCGTTGAGTGTCAATCATAGTTATATATATATTTATTTATAGTTTTAAGAGATTCGCAATTTATACTCATGATTAATAACTGACGGGACTTATCGCGTATGTTTTTATTTAATAAAATTACCTTTCTTCACGTCCTTTAATCCGTTTCGGGGTATACAGAACCTTGGAGACGTGAAAACATCTTCTTGGTCACTTATTAGCATAATATTGGGCTTGTGTTATATGGAATATTGGTGACTGGTTGCTATCCTATTGCCCAATAGATTTCATGTTCCCCTAGTCCCGTAGTCGCCTCTTACGACATGAGAAGAACGGCAGCTAGTTAGCATTCTTTTTACGTCCCAGATGGAACACGGGACAAATATCATAATCATAGATAAAATATACACAAATTATATACATATGTATTAAACTAAATTACTTATAAATTAATTAATAATAAAACTATAAATAAAATATTTGAGCCAAATCACTGCCAACAGGGAGAGTGCCCAAGATGCTTGATAAATAAATATATGTTTTTATAAGTTATACACTATCAGTAAGGCTGTGTGAAGCCAAACATTAATAGAACAACAGTAGTTGTGACTTAAGTCATATAAACATGAATGATAAAATAACTATATCTGTTTACAACAACAACTTCTGAGATGTCGTAAGATATGACTAAGCGACTAAGGGTTAACGGAATCATATTACCATTTGAATATGTCGTCAATATTTCATATTATTGACCTAGAACTAACAATAACTTATGAAGTTAAAAATATATTTAAGTTCTATAATTAAAATTAAGAAAAATTCCCGAAAGAGATTAAAGGACGTGAATGTATATGTATATATATGTCTTTAGAACTTCATTTTTCTTCCTAATATTTATTCGACTAAGCCCACTCTTGACCACTAAGGCAAACCAAACCCGACTCAACGCTAAAGTCAATATCCTAAGTCAACATTAATGTTTAAACAACAGTTAAGCCATACCGATAATCAGTCATTCGTATGTTGACTGCATCAAACATAAAACTTCGAAAGCATTTTACGAAAATTTTACGACTTTAAAGAATCGAACTTTCGAGAATAAGGCTCTTTTGTTGTATCGTTACTGTAACATAGGTTGAAATTTGAATATTAACAAGTAATACATAATTCAGTTCATAACGTGATATTCAATGTCTAGCTCGTCTAGAATTTGCTTAGGATATACATGTATGTACGTCATTTTACACAGAAAGATGATTCACTAAATTTCGTACACATTTTGTGCGTTAGTTGAATATTTGCTCCACAATCTTTTTTATTTCTTATAAGTTACAACTATCACTTCTATAATAAAGGAATCTTTATAACAATAAACTTTATTAATATTATGCATATTACTCCTAGTACGAAAACTAGCGTCTTGGTATAGTTAATCTTATATGTGTATTTCTGTTAGTTTTTGTAACTTTAATTCACCACCTCAATATCATACACCGCCATCTCACGTCTAAAAACAACATCATCCTAATAAATTGAGCGTTCTACACCTACACAAAAAGCCTGATAACTTAATGATTTATTCTCAGCCACAAATAGCATTTATTTAGCAGGAAATTGAGTCAGCAAATGACGGCATCGAAAAAAAACTATGAAGTTGTTGGCGACAAGAATATTCAAGTGTTTAAAGGTCATACACATTGAGAGCTTTATTAAATAACAATCAAGATGGATCTTGATCTGAGATTATGTTAGGAGGTTATTTGTCTTTATGATCATACTTGCATATATTTCACGCCTGTTTTTTGAAGCGGGATATTAAAAAATCATGTATATGAAAGAAACTTTCCATCACATAATTACTTTAGCGTCATTAAATTCATCTTTTCATACTTGCACTTCGGGATTTAATTCACAACTTATTTGACATACATATGTATGTCAAAATGCTTGCAATATCTTTAGGAATAATCAGAGGTTGTGTATGACTACCTTTAACCGCATATTCTTATGATGTTTTGTAACTGAAAAACCAACGTAATATGGCATAAGTCATATTGCTATAAATTTCTAGAAAAATGCAGGTTTACTCACGAGGAAAATCCTCTCACTGTAAAGCTATATTTAAATGTTTTTAAAGGTCATCTACACTAGTCGCTTCATTAAATTACAATCAAGATGGCGGATATTTTGCTTCAACTATGATTATGTAATTTGTATTTTACTCCGTGTATTTCATTACCACTGTTATATGAAGTGTTGTGGAAGAAATAAAGGTGTCTTCATAGTCTAAAAGAATTATATAACGCTGCTTTGACTTTAAATGGGTGATAGGTTGACAACCAATAAAGTATTAGTTACAGAATCCAGCTAGACTTTATATAAGTTATTATAAGTGCTTGGAGGTTATTATACTCTCTTATTTACACATACTGACAAACAATAACAAAAAAAAATGATGCACAATTTCCCATCACTTCAATCGTTGCTAAATTGTGTGAATGTTGGTTGCAGCAATTTGCAATTCAATTCAATTGGAAGAAGAATGCCTTGCTGTCGTAATTCGCTCCAAAATTGAACTTTTGACAGTAATGGCTCCAACTGTCAAAATTAATAACAGTTAGATGCTGTTTCTTTGACAGTAATAACAGAGAGTGTGTTAAAACGTTTTAGATAATGCACGGAGGGAGTGTTTCATTGAAAAAAGCCATAAAATTTGCATCCTTTCATGATGACTTGACTGCACCTTCTGTATTGTAGGTATTTATGCATGGCTTCCATAATTACTCATATTTCCCCATACAAAATGTAGTCCTCGATTTTGTTTTTACACTTTATTGGAATGCAGCAGCAATTTCTACATAGCAGGTAACTATGTTTCTCATATCTTAAAATTGAATAGATAAGGTAAACCAGGGTAAGATCGGATTCGGTATAAGTCCGGATGTGACGAATTTCTACCAAACGGATAATGTTTTTTTTATACTGCCAACACTAACAGAAACGCCATTTTTGAGTATGCTGTCAATATTTTTGTCGTCCTAAGTCATTTTAAACATATAAATTTTTAATTAAGTGTAAAACGTGTCGAAACAAGCCTAAATTACGGGATCCGATGTTCCCCTTACAAAGTTATATCGGTAAGTACGTGATTATTACTGTTTTTTCTGTCCCATTTTTGCCTTAAAATAAATAGTAACCTAACATTCATACACAAGTTTAAGACCGGATCAAGTTTTAAAATGAGTCTTAAGTCTAATCAGGAATAAATTCCGATTTAGATTTTAGGCCGGTGTTACCCGAATATAGTCCGATCTTAACCATAGATTTGAAAAATCAATGACTCTTTTATTTTTTTCATAAAAAAGTTACTTTCAATAATAGAGGCAGGACACTAAAGAGTGAAAACAAGTTTAAATTTCCAGGAAAAGAAAGTTAAAACACCCAGTTTGTTAATACGTATAATTTCATCAAAAATACTTTTTTCCATCATCAAACAAATTTTACGAAAATCCGTCCGTTCTTACCCTGGTCTACCTTAGATCAGTTATAAGGATCGCAAACTCATATCTATCGATTAAGTTACTTAAGAAAAACGTTAAATTATTCATTTTAATAATATCTATAAAAACGCACAGTTAAAATTGTATTTGGAAAGATTGTAACAGTATATTTTTACATTACAAGAATATAAAAGTATTTTTTACACTTTTAACGTTACACTACTATTTTACAACTACCCTCACTAATCTAACCAACACATAATGAAACAAAGAAACAAAACAATAACAAAATCACAACTCCAACTACCAGCCAACTTAAAACCTCTATACATAAAGCTATTACGAAAAAAGAGACTCAAAAACCCGCTATGTAGGTCAAGCACTAGAGCAGTAACCTGTGGCCGTTATTCCAAATTGCCTTTCTACGGCGCATGGCGTCACCGCCAATCACGGCACATAGACGCTACTTGTCAAAAGTGACACTTGTCAAAACAGGATCTATTTCATCTATTACTTTGTTTCTATTCAATGATGGACTGGCTGTACGGACATAGACTCCTTTGCTTTTCCTAATATACTAATCAATCATTGTTTTTGCTACTCTTCTTATAGTCATAATAAAGTTTTTATTAATTCATACATATATTCACGCCTCTACGTCCCCTAAGGGGCAGAGACTATCGATCGCAACCTGGAACGATACTAACAAATCTCTAATGATAAAGTTTACTCTCGTGAAATTATGGCTACCTTAATAGAGATTATTTGATTATATACACGCATGTAGATGTCATGGATCATTAAACAATATTTTATACCTCCAGCAGTTTTAATAATAGTTCATATTAATGTTACTTCAACTAAATGTGATCAAAACAAACTATTTGTTTTGCTAAATTGTAAATACTACAAACATACATACTCCTTCCAACCCAACCGACCTAACCTCTTTGCCCAACAAAAAGGTCCAACACGAAAAAAGGTTATGTATATTTATTTAATTTCACGCTCCAGAAAAAGCACAGCATTTAGCGCGTTTGTGCGCAATTAAAAACCTGTAGGCTGCGCACGAGTTGGCTTAAGTGTCCCCGCCGCAAATTAAAGCGTTGACAAGTTGCTACTTATCAAAACGGCCTTTTTTTAGGCTGGCAACTTGTGGCTGAAAGAGGTGAAGCCGAGGTACAAACTAATAAAAGTTGGAATGTGCATAAGTATAGGAATGGTGGCAAAATATTATGTAAATATGCTGTAACACTCTTTCTAAAGGACAAACAGAAGTACGGAAAACAAAATAATATTGATGGGAAGTCCGGATAGCGATTTTCGTGTACATTTCTTCAAATAGGTATTAACATTCCACTCATGTAATAATTAATTAATTTCTTCCCGACCTTGGTAAGATATAACTTAAGACCCAGTATCTCAGTTACTTTGTTTTTAAAGAATTTTAAATCATAGTCTAGACAATGATATTATTTAATATCACAATAGCTTAAACATAAATAAAAGTCCATCGAAAGCTTTTCTTTTGCCCTCCACTTTGACCATTACAGACCCTAGAGTTCTAATAGTCTGAAATTCCCGGTAATAGTCCCAAGTACCTATTGAATCCTGTGGCAATAATAATAAATTAGGTATATTATGCAAAAACCCATAAACCAGCGGGCTAAGCATTTAATGGCGGCTATACACGGATGAATTATGGGAGAGTTTTCAGTTAAGTGCCTTTTATACGTAGACATAATTTAAAATGATAAAGGCAAGTGTTTTGCATGCAAAGGGCATTATTAAAACCTTTGACAAAAGGCTATTCATTACAAAAGAAATATGTTAAAGGAAATCATAAATTTAAAACAGTTTATGACCTCTCTTTTTAATAGGACAGAAGCTCAGGTTTATAACATCTGCACGATCGTATACTATTATGGTTTTAATGCTATTGATGTGGATTCTTGGCGGTAGGTTGTTATTCTAATACCTAGTCGATTGCAGTTACCTATAGTCACATTTTACGACATGTAATGACCAGATGGAGTTTATGATTCTTCTTATTAATTTAATATTCAAATTGTCTTTTGCTAGTCTGGAACGTAAAAAGAACGCTAACTAGCTGTCGTTCTTCTCTGCGCATGTTGTAGGAGGCTTATAGGGACTAAGGGTAAATGGAATCTATTGGACAATTATTGGCTAGCAACTGTGGCCAAGGAGATGTTTTCATGCGTCCAAAGTTCTGTCCACGCCGAAAGGGACTTAAGGGTTTTAATGTTTATGTATATATGTATTGTAATTCTATTTTATTTAGCTTATTATAAACTTACCGTTGTATTCGGAAACGTCATTCAAAATGGCTATATGACACTGTAGAATACCTGAAACAAAATAAGATCATTAATATAAACGGTTTCTTTAATTATACTATACTAGTGACCCGCTCCGGCATTGCATGGGTATAAAATAAACAGCCTACTCCACTATTTAATGGATGTTATTATACATATAAATCTTCCTCTTGAATCACTCTATCTATTAAAAAAAACCGCATCAAAATCCGTTGCGTAGTTTCAAATATTTAAGCATACAAAGGGACAGAGAAAGCGACTTTGTTTTATGCTATGTAGTGATTATATTAGACTATATTTCTGTGATAACATGTCGTAAGAGGGAAGAAACATACTTTACATATTGATGTCTTCATAAAATATATTATTATAGGAAAGATAACGATTATATTAAGAAGAAGTACCCTTACTTATAAATGGAATAGTTACTTGATTTTATCTCGAGTAAAACAAGGACTCAATGGAATTAATTGGGCGATGGGCTAGCAACTTAACACATATATCAATATCTCGATACCATACATATATTCACGCCTCTACGTCCCTTAGGAGATAGGCAGAGACTATCGATCGTCTGCTGGAAAGATCCTGACAAATCTCCCTTGCTTCACTCACACCCATTAACTTTCTCATACAGGCTCTTCTATATATATATATATATATATATATATATATGTATTACATTAAATTAGCCTGTCAACCAATAAAGTCTATTTAAGTAGCTTAAGATATGCCAGGAAAAAGGTAGGAGTAATCTATTTTCGTCTCTGACTAGCATGGAACTTGTTTTCCTTCACTTCAGCTTAATTGCAATGGATCATAATTAAAAATGTGTTTCTTATGAAAGGCTAATTAATTTTTCCGCTTGATGTTAAATACAATAACAAACGTACACTTCACGCCTTTTCCTTGTAGAGGGGTAGGCAGTGATCATGGATCCACATCTGTTAAGACCTTTAAACAGATTGTATAGAAGTGTGATTATAATGTTTCTTTATTATGTCAACTCTATATTATTTAATATATTTCTTATTCATAAGCTTACTATATCCCGAATCAATTATTTTTCGTCGACTTATTACTCGTATTAATAATTGGTCGATGTATATGAGAAGATGTATGAGTGTCAATAAAGCGAAAATGGTCTGTCAGGGACGGACTCTACAGGGAATCAGACGTGATATGCATGCATGGTCAAAGATAAAGACTCGATGATTTGGCAATATAATTTTAGTACAAAATTACGTAGACTTAAAATTGGCTCCCTAATGCCTAATTTATGTAAATATGAGGACGAAAAGAACCAAATAAGCCATGACTGGTTTAGGGGTTTCTCAAAGTGACCTTCTGCATTAGTTTAGACCCTTTCAACCTTTTTCCTATAGCGCAAAGGTTGTCAAATTTAAAAGAGAGATGGCGGTAATGCTATCTAACGTTGTTACATATTTTATAAACATGATATACCCATCTCGCCAGTATCCCTACACTGGGGTATACACTCGGAATAAACATACTCTTACATATGTTGGCCTAATTTTTTTTGGTGTAACCAGAATAAAAATTTCAATTCTTTGACTCAAGTAATGTTACAATATAATAACAATTTCAATGGCATTTTTTGTAACTCTCAATTTATGATCTGTAGAATAGACACTATTAATGCTAGGAAACTTTATTTTCTCTACTTTTTACGGTTTCTTTGTAATAAGTGTCATAACTTGCCAACATAACAGTACACATTCAAAACTAAGACAGTAAGTAAAGTAGTTAATAAGTACTTATTAACTACTTATATTTTTTCAACATCGTGACCACGGCCGAAACCCGTTAAGCCAGGCTGCAAGTATCGATTCAATTGTGCCGAATCGAAACCGAAAGTGATCCAATAACCTTGACTCGATACTCGCACATTAACATAACAAAAAAGATACAACCTGCCCGGCCACATTGTTTTGTTTTTAGCCAAGCAAAGGACTTGGGAAATGTTGCAATGAGCTTTGGGCTGGCTCTGTTAGGTTTGAGGTACAAAAACATACATATCTCGTATAGGTGACTTAGAATTATTTTGATGTTGTTAGAGGTACATGGGTATTTATAGCTATATGGAAACCTTTATAAAATAACGGATCATTTAGAATAGCTATAGCTTCGGAAATACAAACATTCACATTATCTTTAAATACCAGACATGACAATGTTAAATAACTGTCGTTCTTGTCGGCATAGGTCATAGCCATAGGTCATAGCCATAGGAGACGACTAAAGGCCTATGTGGTAAATGTGTATTGGGCGATGGGCTAGCAACTTGGCACCAATGTTCCTTATGACATCACAACCCTAAAATATTGATGCCAATTTAGTAATCAAGTAATTATGTCTCCAAAGTTCTATCAACCCCAAAATGGATGAAAGGACTTGAACATACATGTATCCGACCAGTACACAGTAGTATACTATTATAAACATAAATTTTAATCAATCCTACAAGTCTGCGTTGATGTCTTTTATATGTAACTCTGTGCATAGTAGTTAATTTTTTCCCCTCAAGCCTTTTAAATGTACTGATGGTAACCTTTGAAGTGAGGTATGTAATTCAGGTATAGCCTGAGGATATATGGCAGTGTATGGTAGTACTATTTTATTATAACGTCAGAAAACGTCATGCGGGAATACCTTTGCCTATGGCGAGTGGTTAACATGGGGATTGGACTTAATTTGAAAATGAATTAAACTATAGTTTTGTTACAATATGGTTTTATGAAAAAGTCTTTTATAATTTGTACTTATGATATGTACAGTTCTACATTACGCAACAGGAGACTAATGTACTTGGGTTTTCTTAGGTGTTTTTAGGAAAGGGTGACTATTTTTTTTTCACAAATTTCTTACTTCTTTGTCATTAAAATCATAAAAAGATATTACGAAAACTCCTTTACAACCTTTTACTTTTTCTACGGGTGTCTTGTAGAAATTTTCTACAACTTTAGCTTTGTACTATATAAAATATATTGTATTAAATTAATATACTTTATTCAATGACTGATAATTAAATTTCTAAAGTTAAGATAAAATTGTCATTTGAAATCTGTCCACCCCTCTAAACACAAACAAGCTTGACTTATATCCATACATAAGAAACTAAACGTGTCATAGACCGGTCAATGCACATTCAGACTGGCACATACAAAGTGGCAGGTCAGGGGTCAAACCCGAAACCTCTAAGACTCTAGGGCGTTGACCTGCCATATAACCTTTTCTTGACTTTACACTGTGCAAATGCGACCGATAGATATTCTATTTCTATTCTATCTACTGTATATTCCCAAACTGATGTCCACCCCAAAAGAGATAGGACATATATGAGTATGAGAACATTTAAAAAGGTGGTACATTTAATATGTATTGTGGGTTTTGATTGGCCAAAGACCTTCGTAATAATGACAATATGTTACTCAGGACTCTGAGTGCTTCACAAGGAATAAAGTCTTGATGTGCTATATACTTAAACGTATGCATTCATAAAATTGAAATGAGTGTGGTACGTATATAGTACATATACATATCCTTTCTAACATTCAGTACACAAATTAAGAATCCATAAAGAAACTTTTATATTTCATCGTTTTAAAATCCTAAAATGGTTGCCACTCCGCCGCACAGGCACAATGACATTAGGCTTCCATATAAAGGCCGGATTGATTCACAATCGCCCACGTCCCACCTTAATGGTAGAAGGCCATAACAGAGTGGAAGAAGGCCGTTATACGAAACGCAGTTGACAGCTAAATATATAATAGAATAATGCGCCTCGAGGTTTAATTAAAATAGCCATTTCCTTATTTCGTATCAGCCATTTCTCTTAATGGTATATAGGCACATTAAATATACTTATCAATAGATAGTCTGCACTCTTAGTGACAGGATGTATTCTAATTTGAGTATAGAGACACTATAATCTATCTACACACAGACTCAAGCTTATAACTTTAAATTGGCAAAACAAAATGACTTTTAGAATCTCTCGTTAAATATATGTACATGTTAGGGGTAATCATTTAGGAATATTAGTGATTATGAGTGGACTACCTAATACCACTTTAAGCCTAAGACAATATCTAAGACGAAACCTAAGACAGTACCAATCGCTATTGTCGCATCTTGCAACAGTTAGAAATAATGCAGTTGGTTATATTATACGTATGCTACAGTCTAACACGGGACTTTTCTGCAATCTTCAAATATAATTCAATAATCCTCAGATATATTCAGTATTTATTTTGCAGATACAATGGTCTCTAAAGCCTCTGGCCACCCTGAAACGGAATATCGTCTTAGTACTTTTTGTGTAGTGTCTTTGAAAGATTAGTTAGTAGAGTAAATTAGCGAGAACATGACAATTTGGTAAACACAAAAACTCCGAATGGATTTCATTATCAACTATCTAATTGTAGTTGAAGCAAAGCTTTAAAAGTTTAAACGTAGACAAGGTTTTTAACATAACTGTTATAATATCTAACAGAATATCTTGAGATATATGTTTAACATCCATATTTATTTACAGTATTTTTAGCTATAAATAGGCTTCTTAAAAGATGGATCCTAACCTGAACCGAAAACATAATATTTTCTCCTCCACATTAAACATTACCTACAATCGCGATTGTCATGGCATTGATATAGAACTATGACTTATGACACGAGAAGAATAGCAGCTAACTAGCACTCTATTTACATCCCTTACTATCACTGGCCGAGAATTGTATGACTGTCAGAAACACAGCCTCGAGGTTTAGAACATTCTTTGCGGATTAAAAACAAGGCCTGAATATGTAAGAATACCTACAGCACATACTCAATAACTATAGTTCTGGATATCCCTTCAAAAGGTGTCAGTTTCATCCTATTTCTGTAATTTAATCCTCGGAGTGGTCCAACAAGAACAGGGATTATAGGAAAGTGATCTCCCTATCTCTTATTCAATCATTTATTATTATGTATGCATCATATGCATAATCCTTCAGACCATTTTAAGAATAATAATATAAAGCGTTTATTTACAGTGACAATACAAAACGTTTACAATAAAAAACTTACAAACTAATGTTATTGTCGCAGCAAAAGGGTCCCAACTCAGCTCTGGTTTTATGTCAGAACCACTGGAGAGCAACGTTTTTATTTAAAAGAAAATGGATTTTCGCATATTATGGTTTATTCCTATAAATAGGCACGTCTTTTTACCATCCCGTGCTTATTTATACTCAATTCATCTGATTTATTTATTATTCATTTGCTTTTAAGTAATAACTTCTATTTTAAACGACTGAGAACATCTAATATATGAAGCTATAAAGAGTTTAATTATCCTGAACCCTCCGTGCAATTTATCACCGAGGCGTCGTAAACAAAACACTAAAGACGCTCTAAACCCTAGAATCCTAGGCACTATAAATCCACCTAGAACTGGTTACAGGAACATCTGTCGTGTGAACGGCCCTTAAATAAAAAAAATACACCACATCGAACGACTGAACGCGGAAGCGAGTAACCGCTTGTCAGTGTCAACGTTTTAAACGTCAACTGCAAGGAGTATTGTTGAACTTGATATGCCGGTTTGTTGTAGACTAGTTCATATATTTAATTCAACTCTTCTTGTACTTGTAATACAACAAATTGGCTGATGGTTTATCGTGCGTTTGCCTGGTGGTCTGAGAATAAAAAAATAAAGGGTTCGTTTCATGGATGATTCATGGTTTCAGAGTTTAGGTATTTTAACATAGGTTAGAGCTACGCTTTAGTTAAGTGTGAGCGACCCTTTAGTCCTTTAGTTACCTTCTAAAATTTACTGGTATATATACGATTATACATATAGTATATTCATATCTCTACTTTGCTTATGAACACAGACTGTGTAGCATTATATTCACGTACCATTCCACAGAACAAAAATATACTTAATGATTTTTCTTCCAAAATAATGCCGACCCAAAGATTTTACGTTTAATATCAATTCAACTATTATTTTATCGACACAGCAGATTAACTGCCATTACATAATAAAATTTTGTTTACCATTTAAACAAATAGATTTGTTATTTAACCAAATTACACGTTATTTAAAACTAGATAACTGTAATGTCGCATTGGGTATGTTCTGTTGCGACTATCATGCGCAACGTTATGTACTGTAGTATTATAATATCTGTGGTTATGTGTAATAAATAAACACATTTAAATCTAACGGCCACCAGTGCTTGCCACAGCAATGCTAGAAAAGGTGGCAATCAAATCGTGAACGAGTTTGCTGCGCTCTAACGGGACTGCAGGACTGAAGATCTACTGAGGGGGCTATCCGAGGCAATCTCGACTGCTAACCGCAAGATCCACGAGATAAATCCACTCGCTCGTTCCGGTACCTTGTTCGTGTGTAGACCGCTTTAAAGACGGATTTGAATGCGTTGAGACAGTTTCAAAAGCTATTGTGAAGTATAATTTGTTTATACACAATAAATTCGTAAGAAAAGTTAGTTAGTTAGACGTAAGACATTTCCGAAATTACTTCTAGTAAAACTAACAGGATTCTCTTGACATTATTATGGGATATTGGGGACGGATAATATCCAAAAGATATCTTTGCCCCTAGACTATAAGTCGATTCATACAATTAAGTCTGCCCGTGACCATGGCTACTACAACGTAGCCGCCGTCGGGTTAATAAAGGTAATTTTATTATATAAAAACTTACGCGATAAGTCCCGTTAGTATTAATCATGAGTATGAATCGCGAATCTGTTAAAACTATAATTCATACAATTAAGCAGAAAGAAAAGCATTATTTTTAATTGTTTTACTTCAACTAAAGCTTGAATTAGCATATCGACAAAGATGTAGACACTACCGTATATTCGTACCAACAAAAACTTTTCCGTAGTGAAACCGTGGTATTCTAAATTGACAACAGAGGTACAACGATGAGAACCTCCCGCCATAACAGTGCCATCGTTTGGAAAACGGTGCGGCACCGTTGCTTTTTGTTGACAGGGAAATCTCATTGTTTTGGTGGGAAACTGGTATAGGTTTCACTTTGAGTAGCTGATACATGCAACAAGATATGCGGATTAGAAAATAGAAGAAATACGTAAGAGATAATAACGTACTGGTCGGGAATATATAATACTAATGGCTGCCTTACTTCCCGGAATATCCTTGGTAGAACTATGTAATGGATGTATGAAGTTTATTAAATCATGAATATTAACTTACCGAGTAATGATAAAGTTGCTAAAGGACATGTAGCGAATTTATTCCAGTTATTTCCATTAAGAAAGGTATCACATCACGTGATAGTGTAGAAATGATGATATATAATAAATGATACAAAGTCATCACATTTCAGTCCATTTATTTCATTCAAAATGTAAATAAAATTACAAAAAACAACTTGTATATTACAAAAACAATATAATATCACAATTAAATTCAATACAATCACACAAATACACCTCAATACATTCAATTAATAATCATATTAAATTTTATTTAAAGTAAACACATAATTATACCCCTCCAGTGCTAATCTGGGACATATGTAGAACAAAACTAGCTGTGAATCTGCTATGCATGTGTTAACAGAGAACCAAGTGTTACGGAGAGTTAATTAGTTGTTTCAGGACCATGAACTAGCTTTAAAGGAAATTTCTTAAGCATTGCTGGCCTTAAAAATTACGAAAATAGAAATGAAATTCATAATCTATATTTAGGAAATTGTTTGTAGACTCTATCGCTTAAAGATAACCAAAATTACATAATTCATAGCAGAAATGCATCTAGTTAAATACTATTACAACCCAACCTTAACTAGACAACATAAAGATAAATAGATAATTTTCTGCATTTTAGAGTCTTTATAGGTGAAACCTGAAACTAACTATTTTATGTCTAACAGTGCAAAGATGTCAATATATTCGCTAAAACTACGTCGTGGTACAAAAGTTTAAAAACGAGACGGTCATTATCTACAACACTAGAACTTTCGGTATATTACGTATCTAAAATATTTTATCGTGACCTATTATTAAACGAAAGCTAGGGAGTGTGGTTATAAAATTAAATGATACGAATAATAAATGAAAAAGCTGGTTTTATTGTTGCCTTCAAGACTTTATTAGTAAAACTTTTAGTAAACAATATGGATATTATTTTGCTTATTTTGTTTATGAAACTTACTATTAATAAAAATTGTATTAGTATTACTATTAATAAAAGATTTTACAAATTAGAAGGTTCAATTACATAATACGATCAAGGTTTGTTACTTCTCCTGGTACAAAAACTTAATACAGGAACTTTTCATTTAACAAAATCCTTCTTAAACTTGGAAGCTTGCTTTTGAATTTGTAAGAAGAGATATTAGTGATTCAGGCACGTGGCATAGGACCATAAAACTCAAATAAACCATAGTAAACCAAATCTCATACTTGGGTTAGGAATATTACTTTAATACCTACATTTTGCACGCATCACTATGCTATCTAATCTACATATATCCACAAAGGACTGAGCAATAAGTTTTGTTTAGTATTACACTATTACTTAATACAAGGTATATTTAGTTGTCTATTAAAATACATACACATCACGCCCGCTTCCCTGTAGAGACAGAAATCACGTATTCCTATCTATCCCGATCCTGACAAACAACTTTCGCTTCATTAACACTCAAACACCTCCTTCTACTTCTAACGTCACCCTTTTTCTACTTATATGGCTCTATCTGACTTTCATATGTCTTATTGGGCCGGCCCCTACGTAACCTATCAAAATAGTTAGGATTAATAGGTAACTGTGTTGAATATGTCATTATAAGTGCATTAATATATGCTTAACTATGGCAGTAGGTTGGAAAATTCTATTTATAATTATCTATTTATATTTTACAATACTTTGTGTTGTTAATTTATTAAGGTGCTAGTTATATGTATGTATATAGTTACTAAAAGCATTGGCATATACACAGTTCATTATAAAACATTTTTAGACAGGTTTGTATGTTAAATAGCAATCACCATACACTCAAAACTCTTGATTACTCCCAAGGTTTAATGTATGTGGAAGTTAAATTCATTTTTTCATTTCATTCTACAGAAATTTCAGTTATAAGTAAGCATATTCAATGCTGGGCTGGCTGGAATAGTCAGCGACATCACGCAAAATGGTCCCAGTGGGGACTAATTGCGGAAACCACGGAGCCCAATAAACTAAACTAAGCATATTCAACAATAAATAAGTTACTTGTATACCTACAGTTATTAACTAACCGTAATGAGCTAAATGCAAATAATGACTACCACATTCCTTCATGTAAGGCCATGTTTACTTTTGCCTGACACACTACTGTACTGTGTATGTACATTTAAACACAGTTTTGCATGTATCATATTGTGTTGGCATAAAAGATATTGCGACACAGCAGTTACAGCATGAAAGAAAAAAAGTGAATTTTTCAGAATTATATACTGTATTTAGTACTTGCGAGGCTTAGTCTTCCAGAAACAGTAATGTATCATTTGCTTTTAAAAAAAACATACTTATATAAATGATGTAACATATACATACTTAATTTTAATATACACCCTATAACTGCCAAGTCAAAACACCTTTTAATATTCTATACTCCCATCCTAAACTAAACCTTTGTGACAATTATAAAACAAAGACAAACTCAATACCTATTTCAATACAGTATTTATCCAATACAAATAACCACTGTCTTTTAGATACAACTACCCTTATAGTTTAAACAATTGCGATAGATCATACTTCTTCATATCCACCAGTCCTACATGTCCGTTTATCATACAATAGTACTCTGCTCCCACTATATAGGACAGCACTATCGCTCCCACTAACCCACCTAGCGTTGTAGATCTCGGCAACAGGATCGCTGTTGACGTCAACAAGCCCACGTATGTTAATAACCTGGAATAAAGATGTTAGTGTAGTGTACAACATAGTTTTTATAAGTCATTAAGGACCTACATATGTGTTTAGTTATGTATAATACATAGTCACAATATGTTATTGAGACCCTACCTAATTCTTTAGATATGATGAATACTTCATACATAGTTTGTAACGGGACTGTATTTTAAGACAAGTACAGGCTATCTGGTATAGTATTGGCGTTTATATGACCACAGACTATCACAATGATGACAGTGGATTCATTGTGGAGCCATTTTGCTGTTAATTTTATGAAAGGTATCTATGACATGTTGTTTGTAAGAGTATTTCAGAATTTAAATAACCTAATCACAACATACAATGTGCATAATCAAGCGACATAATGCTTTCACAAGCAAATTAACAATAAAAAGGCAATTTCCTGACTTAATATCAGATTTTATCAAAATGGTTTTGTTTATAATGTCAGTCTTACTCTTATATGGAATAATATAAAAAAGTAATGTTCAAAACCTGTTATACAATCTCCCCTTAAGGGTTATGATATATTTTAGACCAAAAAATTTATTATTTATTTACATGTACACAAAATTTTGCCATGCTTTGTAACATACAACAATAATTAAAATACACAAAGCTATGGTTAACATAAGTTCAGGCAAACAGGAACAAGCGAACAAAATGAAACAAAAAGGCAAAAAAAAACAAAATGCATACCACTCAAAAACACAGGTGTTACTCAATCGTGCATCATCTTTTACAGTTCTTCTTTGCTGCAAAAAAAATTAAAACACACAAATAAATGGACTATCACAAGACTATTAGTGTGAAATGTGAAGTAATTAAAGGACAAGAATTTAATATGTAATAATGTAATGGGAAGGGTATGTCAATAGTCACACGCTTAGGTAAATTCAAACTGAATAAGTACAAGGTTACTGCCTATGTCTTAGAAGCAATAAGGGAACAATTTATAGTATTATTATTAGCAATACTGAAAGACTTATGAGGGCCAGTTATATTCTTTTGTTGATAAACAACTTATCATTAGATGAAACACAAATTTAATCATAGATGTTTTTCTATGAATGTAAATTTATTTAATAAAGTGTTCATAGCTTTATAGTGACACTTTAATCTACAACTGTCTAATATATTAAAGCTCATCTGTTAAAATGCTTTTGCATACCTTTTAAGTCATTTTAGAGGTTCATATCAAATAATATTAAAAGCAATAGTTAACCCACACAAAAACTAGTTATTATTCTATTCTCACTGGTCAACAAATGTTTTAACTTAAGGAATAGCCTAAATAAACAAAAACCTAGTTAGTAATCAACTAAAAAGGTCTAGCTATTTAAAACACAAACTTACCTAGTCTGAGCAAATTGATCTCCCTGGTCATACTCCACGCCATCTGCCAGGCACATCTCTCCATGTTTGGAGTAGCCCTTGGCACACTGTCGGCAGAAGTCTGGCCCATCGCCATGGCAGGACTCACATGCCTTATCACAGTCCCAGCACTTGTACGAACCAATGGAATTCAGGCAGAACTGGTTCCTTTTACACGCCTCTGGCTGCTCCTCACACTCATTGACATCCGTACAACCCACTTCAGTCTCAAACTTGTACCCCGGTTTGCATACTTCGCAATCTTTCTGCGTACCTCCTCGGCAGTTGCCTAAACATCTCTTATTACATGGCATACAGAATGTAGTGCTACCGTTTACTACGGCGTAGTAGCCTGTGGCACATCTATCGCAGTTCTCTCCTTCAAAGCCTGGATTACACATGCATGTTCCATTGCCTTTTCTTGTGCCTTCGCCTCGGCATTTTCCATTCCCACTGCATAAATTTTCTAAGTCCCCTTTGCAGGGTAGACAGTCCTTGCCATAGTGGAGTTTAGGACAGCACAGCTTTAAGCTATCAATGCATATGAAAGAGAATAAATCAGCAGATTCATCAGGCTCCTGTGCCCACCAATCTTCTATCATGCTTTCGGCTTTCTCTGCTATGTTATGGCACTGGCCCGACATTTTACCTTGGTCCTTGCATATGCCGTCCTGGATGTCCACTAACCGCAGTTCACTCCTGCGATAAGACACCTTTAGTTTCTCTTCTTCCCATGCTGTGTCGCCGCCTTCGTATTTGCCGCGTTCAGTCCTTTTCAAGCCGGCTTTGAAAGAGTCTATGAATATCCGACAAGCCTGGCATGGTCCTATGTTATTAGCTTGATTTAAAAGTTCGGGATCGATAGAAGGTCCACCAATATCACACAATATTATCGGCAATATACTCAGGGCCAAAATAAGACTGTAGGTGTATTTTATCAATCTCAGCATCGTACAGTTTCACGGTAAATTTATTAATTACTAATAAATTATGTTTTTTGTTCACAATTCAGTAGGAAACCACAAAACTAATATGAAAATTAGTATAAATTATTCTAGCTCACTTTTGTAACACGCTTCTAAAACTAAAGAGTAACTGAAAATGGTAATCTTATATCAATTCTTATATTCCTAACATTTAATCCAAATAATACTGACGTGTTTTCACACAATTCGTTATCACTATTGAGAATTAAATCTAGAAAATACAATAGCAAAGCAGACGAAACATAACCCAACCTACGATGCCGAGCTATTGACTGACGTGGTGGCAATGTCATCAACTAGTTGTCAGTTTCAACAAATAATGACGTTCGCTCAAAACTCGTCTGAATTTGAATTTAAAAATGTATTTTGTTGTTGTTTAGCGCCTAATATAAATTTTATTTTTGATTCAAAATTATATATAATTTACTGTAATATAATGATAAATATCGTTATGGCAGTATGATAACGATGTTGTTATTAGATTTATAATCTACAATTTGCAGTATACCTTTGTTTAATGAAAATCACATCAGATAAGTACCCGGAAAAGGAAAGATTACCTTATAGCCCTCAGCAAGAGATAGGAAAAACAATTATTTAGAGTCATAATTTCTTTCACTTACCTTAAATCTGTTATTTTTGCTTAGAAGCAGCAAAAAAATGTTTCAATTTTCACTACAGAAGCATGAAATCATAGAAAAAAAGAGCACTGTTGTAACAACCACGTAATTGTGTGAGGCAGCCGTCAGAAAGTACATTTCCAAGCGATGCTTAGCAAAGATAAGCGCACTCGCACTCGCATTGCATAATTTCCCGCTTTCTCCGTCTGTTCTGCGGCTGAATACCAATCATATCGTTGCTTTTGCGTACCAGTACATAATAAGTAAACAAACATTGCTTTCATTTCGTAATGAGAGAATCTACCTTTGTTAGATTTAGCAAGAGGTATTATCTAATTATAAATGACCTGACCTAACCTGACCCTTGAATTACCTAAAGGCTATTCTCGTGTATGAGATATGCCTACATGATTATAATGCAATACCCGAGTATATTGTATCAAATCCAAAATGATTCAGATTGAAAGAGGCCTATGAAATACTTGTACATAAAAAGAATCCTGGTATATTCTATAATGTCAATAATTCTTATTTAATACTTTAATAATATTTTTATTATTATTAATAATAAGATACATTTGTGTTCTGGTTGCTAATAAAGGTATTGGTAATATTAAGTTAAAATGCACATACATTCAATACTGCAGAACCCAACTTTAAAACCAAAAACTAATAAAAGACCATTAAAACGCAATTCTTTTGTCTAATTTAAAAAAAAACTCGCTGGATGAAACCAAAGAGGTAGAACACGAAAGGTTGTATGTGAATATTTGCTTAGAATATAAATGGACGATCTTGGTGCGTGTGCCGAGGTCATCCGCTCATGTGTGACGAAAAGAATAGACTGTGACATCATACACAGAACTGCCTCCAGCCACCTGTTCATCGAGTTTGTGTAACCTTTTTTCTGCATCTATTTCCCAAGTCTGTTGGAATTAAAAAAACAGTTCATTTGGCGCGTTTTTGCTACCTACCCAATTTATAGGTTAAGAAAAAATAGTAGTTTACGTACAAAAACTTATATTTCATACGCTAATTGACTTTAAAGGTTGTTGGTTAAAATATTTATTTTGTTACGCGCCGAACGACTGATACTTAAAATAAATACTTATAGGTAATACGATGACGAAATATTCATCACCAATATTTCTGTTCTCATATTTTTATTTTTTCATCTCCTTATTAAAAACTTTCATTCATACCACCCCTTATTGTATGTAAGGATGGATATAAATTATGATTCGTGAACTCTACCTACGGGAAACTATTTGTAGCTATGTAAGTAATTATTGAACATATAATATTTAATAAAAAGCGTTTATTTACAAACACAATAACTAGGGGGTATAACTTGTGCATGTTATAGTAGCAGCAAAAGGGTTCTAACTCAGCTGGGTATGTTGCGTCTGCTGGTAAACGGAACGCTGGTCTTATGTCAGAACCACTGGAGATAATTAAAATAAATCCAGTTGGATATTAATACTATCTGTCGTTTATAAACCTACCGCAACGTCTCATAATATCTGATGTAAATATAATGTTCAACTACATTTTGTTCCCAACATATCGCAGAACTATAAAACTATAAGTCAATTAGTGATGAGCTCGCAATTATTAATTCAATTAAATGCTACCTCAACCCCGTAATGCTGTAAAAGCGAACGAGGAGGCATTATGACTAATAAAAAAGTAATTAAGTCCCGCGCTAGTCTTGTCTGGGACGTAAAAAGAATATGAACTAGCTACCGCTCTTCCCAACATGTTGAGGAGGCGATTAAGTCACTAGGTGTTAATGGAATCTATTGGGCCTAGCTGCAGTTCGTTCCGGCATGTCCTAGGAAGCGACTTACGGACTAGGCATCAATGGAATCTATTAGGCAATGGACTAGCAATAATAACCTGTCACAATTTTTCTATATGACATTACAACCTCAATATTTTGAGTAAAAAGTGACTAGGACGATATTATTCTCGCTCCAAGGTTATTTACAGTCAAAGGGATGAAATTACGTGAATGTATATATTAGTATGTTTATAAAAAAAGTAATAAATAAAATACCCAGTAGGTAATTACTTTAAATGGCCAGTCACTCATTTCGCCGTATGATAAACACCTTAATCCTATTTTAATGTTGCCATAAAATAAATTCAGATTGCACCATGGACAAAAACCTAATAAAGGTGCCGTGTTGTTGGGAATAAATGAAGTTGTTCGCTCACATGTAAAAGGGCATAAAAGCAAAAAGACTCGTTTCTAGATACGAAGGAAAAGAAGCAAGAGCGAAAATAAATGCTACGGACAAAAAGGAACACTGCCGCCTCGCTCTGCAGGTATGTGCCTACTATTGTACTCGAGTGAGATAAAGCCACTAAAAAAGGACCGAATGGGCAAGCGGACAAGAGCGTGTCGCTGTTGTAGAGATGGTGTTTAAAGAAAGTAAGTCTTTCATAGTCAGACTTCACTATAGACTTCACTTCTAAGTAATATAGTGCGAAATAGAATAGAAGGTATTTAAGCATGTTATGTCATATGTAGTCTGTTTTGGGTTTAAATATGTAAATATGTAGAGTATGTTGGAAAATTTATTATATGAGTCTGTTTTAGCCTAGAAATATATAAACTAACCTAGCCCCTATTAAGAAATGTCAGGTTAATACGTAATATTAATTATATTAAGTATTCTCGAAAACCGTAATTTTACTTTTAAATTTATTTTATTTAGACACTGCCCTTTCTCCATTCAGCCACTGCCCTAAGGAACCCTACAGAATATCGGCACGCCGATTCAGAGCGAGCGGTCAACAGTTTATACGCTCCATTAAAGATACGCAATGTTCGAAAACAATAAAAGTAAAGAAACGAGGTGAGGCTGCCGCCAGATCCTATTTCAACGTGTAAATATTGATTATCACGTGAAAATATCTTTGTCATAAATTGCTTTTGTGAATAATAAAAAATGTTGTTGACATGTGTTGGTCGTTTTTTGTTTTATACATCTTTATTTACTAGCCTTTCTTCGTTCGTTCCTAAGATATGAATAAAGGACTAAAGATAATTGAATTTATTGTATTATAGTCTATTGAACTATCAGTTTTATTTTTATTTACCATCCCAATAAGTACTCATAATAAATGTGACCAAGGAGATATATGTAAGGTTCTGTGCACTCAGTATAATTTTAAATCTTCGTCGTATTACTATTAAATATCTAGATAATATGTCAATGTTCCTTTGAGCAAGACCTGGTTGACAAGTGACCCATGAAGCTTTATAACAGAGTATTCAAGTCTCGTTACTATTAAAAAAACAATTTACAATAGGATTGACTTCAGTAATGAGGGTTTTTTTTAAATAAATTTGAGTTGCTAGTCGGTATGTGTTATGCAACAATCGAAATTGATTTCTTTGCGTATTTAGTTACACTATCGGAAAATAATTCATATATAAAGCATGGTAAGTAAACCTGTCTAATATTTGATTAGAAATAGTCTTCCTTTATAAACGATGACATGAAATACACTTTACTTAACTTTAGGTGCTGACTATTTATAAAAATAGGTTCGATATTACCATAACTTAAAACTCCCGATAGCGAAGACACACACACGAACCTCTGACTACCCCATCAAGAAACAAAATCATGAAGTATATATAATATCTAAAGCTATACATTCACAACCTACACATGCTAATAAACCGTAATAAATCCTCTAGAACCCTATTAGTGTCTTTTAGGACTATAATTCTATATAATCGACTGTATGAGCATAGCCTAGGGACAGTCGTAAATAAAAATAACATACCATAGAGAACAATAGCTTCGGATGAGGTTTTATACTCTTTTCTTGTTCTATACTGATTATTGGGGACGTGTAGGGAGATTACTAGGTGCTTTTTTCCTTTCATAAGAGGCGACTAAGGGATTGAGGGTAAATTAAATCCATTATGCGATTGCTAGTAACCAATGTTCTATATGACATGTCAACCCCAATAGTTATGTTATAAAATGACTTATTAGATGTTATCTTACGACGAGGTTCTGTCCACCCCGAAAGATATTAAAGGGCGTGAATGTCCCTTTACGTATCTACCCTTTACGTGTAACAATAAGCATTAAGTATATGAGAAAGAAATACATGAGAATATTAATGAGTTTTACTGAGGCGATATAGATTTGTCAGGATCTTGCAAGGTAGCGATCAATAGTCTCTGCCTATCCAGTTTGGGAAGTAGAGGCGTAAATTTAAAAAAGACAAACAAAGACAAACGCGTTCACGACCATCAACCCTTGCGGGGTAGTCAGAGGTTCAGGTGTCCGCAATTGCGAAGGCAGTAATTCTATGGATACCTCGAATCCACGTGTTGACCAGATAGTCAGTACTCAATGTGACAGGTGGTAAGCCATGTAGCCATTTACAAGCACTAACTATTACCAGTGAATATCTGTCTGTATTAATAAAAACTAGTTGTTAAATTATAATAAGAGCAAAAATGTTATCAAAATTAAATCAGCATCCGGTCGCGTCGAACAAAAAATCCAATTATGACTAAATCTTAGTTTTTATCCAACTAAAGAATCAGTGCTAGTCTAGTACTTTAATAGGTCTTAGTTATCTGTCTATCTACTCAACATATAACCAGTTGTTATGATTATATTCTGACATACATATACACACTTCTATTCCTTTCGAGGTAGGCAGAATATCGTAAACTTTGTTGTGGCTGTAAATAAACGGTTTATTTTTATTAGAAATTATTAACTACTCGGTCACCTAGCACTAATTCACACCTATCGAAATCCCATTAAGGACTTAGAGGCGTGAATGTATGGACGTATCAAGAGGCAATGTTAATATGGAATTTCGATAAATGTTTGCTAGGCCATCACCTAATTTTTTTTACCTCATACTACAAGCAATAATCTACCTATCCTACATCACGATCATAATCCCTTTTGGGGTAGTCACAGATCCGAGTATCATACCTCTAATCCCTTATTCTCATCTTACAAGCTTATCGCAAGAGCAATCTAAGATGGCGGAACGAACATGCAAACTCATTTGGTTTTATTAAAAGGGGCTGCATCTAGGCGATAGGCTGCCGATTGCCCGTTGCCGATAAAGATTACTTTATAGCTGGACGGGCTGTTTATGCATGCTAGGACGGCAATTGACATTGGTTGCGAGTTTGGGACGTATATGGAATGGGGGTTAAGGATTTCTGAATATACGTGATGGCTATATAATAGATAGAACCTAATAAACAAAACATAAGGAGATACATATATTTAACATCTTATTATGTTATGTTTAGCAAAGAATAAAGATACTATGGGAATTTCTAAGCATTAATATGGTAATAATGTAACATAATAATACACTCTCACTGCTCAACAAATAAGAATACAGTTATATATGAATCACGGCTATATGTATGTCCCTAACAGATTAAGCAGAGATTAACAAAATATAAAAAACTCTTTATTTCATGAATTCATAATCATAAATTATTGAAAACTCATGGCACAGTCCTGACAACGACTTATTCAATTTACCCTTCACACCATAAGCACCATTTATATGCCGAGAAGAACATCAGCTAGTTACTATTATATAAGTCCCCGACTATCACAATTAAATAATCACTACATAGTATAAAACAAAGTCGCTTTCTCTGTCCCTATGTCTCTTTGTATGCTTAAATCTTTGAAACTACGCAACGGATTTCGATGCGGTTTTTTTTAATAGATAGAGTGATTCAAATGGTAGGTTTATATGTATAATAACATCCATTAAATAGTGGAGTAGGCTATATATTTTATACCCGTGCGAAGCCGGAGCGGGTCGCTAGTTAAATAATAAACTATAAAGTAGTCGCGGAAGGTATGATGCGTGGTTTACTTATAAAAAACCCGTAGGCGACGAATTTCGTCAATACAGCCGCGAAGGTTGCAAACGAAAAGTGACGTCATGCATTTTATTAAATGCCAAAGGAAACGGCCAAGGCCTATTACGGCGGATGCAGATTGAAAAAGTCAATATGGCGAGGTTTGGTAACATGCACACGACTTGTATCCCTTGGGAGTAGACAGAGATTTGTGACTATGAAGGTTTTAGCTAATCAAACCGCTATCGTTATCAGTAGCTAGATTAATATTCTTATATTATGTCAGTAGTCAGTATTTGTGAAAAGATAAACGGGATAGATGGTAAACTCGTCGCCATTCCTAAGTATTAACTACTACATACATACATACACATCTTACCTGATTCCGAGTAGAGGTGTAGGCAGAGATCACGGATCCCCATTTGTCAAGATCCTGACAGACCACTTTCGCTTCATTGACACTCATACATCTTTTCGTACACACTCGGCGGTTATAGGTACTCCTAACGTCACGCTTTTCAATATAATATGTTTAATTTGACTACTACATATATTATCAATGATAAGGAGTTTTTTTACGATAGTTTCCCTTACCTCAAAACACACTTTATAGGTTGAAAATAATTTCTTTAAGTATGTCACAAATTATAATTGGACCAATATGTCTACCTGCACTTCTTAGAGAAATGGGTGTGAAAGTATTTAAAAACAAAAAGGTAATTTAGTGAGTTCATAAAGTGTAAGCGTCCAGAAAAAAACGGAAGTGTGAAATACCTTTTAAACAAATAGCTGGGCACACGTGACCATATATAGAACTTACATGTTAAAGGCACAAAGAAACCAGTATAACTACGATGCAGTCGAGGTTGTACAGAATCTCGGGTTACAAATCCTTTCGTTACGTGTTTAATGCTTGAATACATTTATTTCTATATTGTGTCCAATGTAGGCATTATTTAAAGATTTCTAGGGTTGAGAAATTTCTGTTAAATATTAATAACTAACAACCATGACATTATCTATTTAAGAAATATAAAAACTTTAAAAAGAATGTATATAAAAGAGTGTACTTAATAAAGACGACGTGAATCTTTATTATCTAAATAAAATAAAAACAAAATATAGTGGGCGCATTTCCCGCGCGAGGTGTCACGAAGCGCCGGCGGTGTTCTAAGCAAAAAACGCCCGTTTCCAGGATTTCTAAGCCATTATCCTTGCTCCAGAGCCACTTAAATAAATAACCCAATGGCGGGCGCAAGATGGCTTCCACAATTTTCTAACTCCGCTCGCGGCTTGTAAACTATTATTTATTTGTGCAAACTGCCTACATACATACAATGTGTTTTCGTTTGTTGTTGTAGTTTAGAGCTAAATTGAGAGGTATGGTAGGATGTGAACTGTAATTGAGTGGAGTGTATGTTATTTTCTATCGATCGATGGTGCTTTGTTTTAGTAACTTGTGTTTAGCCAATTTTAAAAAAGAAGGGAATGTTAAGGTTATTTTATAGAGCTTTATAAAACTAGAATCCTTATGAAATGACTGTTTATTTTAACATACAGCAGCCATAGTATCTCTATCGTGGTTACAATGGGATGAATGTTCATAATAATTATCACCTCATTAGGTAGGTATATAATTTGCTTTTTCCTCTATACAGCGTCTTCGTAAACCTTTTAACTTAACTAACTGTAAACCGACAAAAAATCAATGACGATAGTCTCAAAAAACTTGGAACCACCTACAAAACAGGCTAAAGCAAGCTAATGCCACAAATGAATTTGGCAATATCCTTATAGAGGCAACTGTGCAAACCTACGCAAACGCGACCTCTTTAGAACCAACTTTTCCTTATAAGACGCAGCAGAATTTTCACATTAGCAATACCTATACTTTATATATAAATTAGAATTAGAATTATAAATTAATTATTAATTATTAATTAATTATTAGAATTAGATTTAGATTAGTTATATAAATTAGAATGTGTCATACATTCAAGAATCCTTGCGTGGTAATCTAAGGTTCGCGTGTCAATCTACGCAATCATGAAGTAGTTTGTTTATGGTCATTTTGAAATCTGTAGTTAACCTGATAGCACTCAACGTGATAGGTGATGTTAGAAAGAAATAAAGAATATTAAAACGCCATGTCTAGGAGTGGACTAATGCTTATTATGTAAAATAGATATAATGTTCACAATAGTTTGTCTCACAATAAAAGTGATATGTTTAAAAGTCTCTTTGTGAAATGAAATTCTTTTAATTTAATATAAGCATCATAAATATCACAGTGATTAAAGCATTACTTCTAATACAAGGAATATTTTAATTAAAATCGGGTAACTTTTGTTGCGAATCCTTTGTTTTTTACCTGTGTCACAAAAACTTCTTTGTGTGCCCAAAAGAGAAAGACATTACTTAGGTCATACTGGGTAAATAAGTGAGTAAATTACTGAAGTATCTTTCGCAGGGTTTGTTGACCGCGATTAGTGCTCAAAATACACCTCATTTTATACATTCTCGACAACAAACAGTCAGTCACTCAGGATGTGTGTGATACGTGACTGAATTTCGCCTCAACGTTGTATCATTATGACCACTTGGCAATGAACCAGATTGGCACCATATGATTGTTGTTGGATAAAAGGAAAAAGTATATATTGGCAGACGTAAATAAAGGTAAGGATCCGATAATTATGAGCCGAGAGGAATTGGAGCGAATGAAATGAAATTCTTTTACTTCAAAAAGGGATCATAAATAACAATTACCTACTGAATGTCAAAAATAAAAAAAAAACTCATGAGTAAATTGACATTAAGATTACAATTAAATGTTCTCAATACTTAAAACTAAATCTAATTAGACTATTTGGTAGTTCGTAGAGAAAAATCAGCAGAGAAGAAATGCCAACATACTCTGCAGACAATATTGAATATTATGAAATAAAAAAGAAGTATATTACGTACGTTTGTGATGAAACATAATACGTATATTTTGATAATATCCTTGAAGATTAAACCATGAAAACATCAATGCTCAAATAAGTAATCGAGTTAATGGTGTGTTAGTTTAGTTTCATGTTTTTTGGATAAAACTCGTTTCTTGAAGAGTTTTTTTTACAAAAACCAGTTGTCTATGTTTCGTCTATTCTTATTAACTTCTTAATAAAGGTAAAGTTGTTTGACGGATTTAATACTACAGATATAAATACAGTCATGATGATTCATTTAAATTATGTCATTACACAATGGAACCCTAAGTTGGAACCCTTTTGCTACGACAATAACATGCACAAGTTTTATCCCCTAGTTTGTAAGTTTTAGTTGCAAACGTTTTGTGTATGTTTTTATGGCCGTAAATAAACGCTATTATTATAACTCTAAAACAAACTAAATTTGTAAGATTCTTAAGAGCTCTTTTAAGTATACCTACGGAGTTTATAGTCATAATTGTATGTATGTATGATGAAAATATGCAGACACAATAAACATGTGATACAACAAGCTACTGCTCCAAGGTAAAAACGTAATCAAAGCGTCAGGGAGTGAAGGAATAACTACCTCCGGTTGACGTACGGGTAAAGTTTAACAATTTCGTGATTCCAAAAGATCTGTCGGAATATCGATGTAGCCATTTTGAATGTTTATAATAATAATGATAAAAGCATTTCTTTTGCAACTACAAGACACACGAAGACTTAATACAACTTGTAAGTAGCACAGATTCTGATACCAACATACCAGTAGTTCTTGTGTATGCCATTACGGTGTTAAAAAGGTTTCATCTCAGCTTGGTGTTGTAATACTTTCTAGTTTTGTTCTTTTAACTTTAATTTGTACCGACAGGATCAACATTCTTATTTGTTGATTACGGGAAACTCGCTTTTTATTTGGTACCTATAGGTAATAGATATGGAATACCACCTCTCATACTGCATACAAGCTAAGACAAAAAGACAATTCATGAGGACATATAAAACCTAATTGCGAATACAGACTATTGGACCACAGACTACCTAACAGGAGATAATAATCGTTACCCGTACCATGAACAAACATACTTGACCAAAAACAATCACACTCAAAACAAGGCTATTTCACAAGTACAAAGCCTCGGCTGAATCGTTTGAGCCCAGTCCAATCGAAGGCAATAAAAACAAACATAAAGCCTACTATCCACTCGCCAACGCAGATATAAGGCGCTGCACAGACGACCTTACGCAAAGCCTCGTTCAGTCGCGTGGGCGCTTGCGACATCAGACCCCGTTGTTACGTTTAGCATATCGACAGGTAATTTATCCTGCCTAGCATGATTTATGGGCGAGATTTCGAGAGGCGAGCGATAGGCCGCGGACGATATGCAAAAGAGCGTATTAAACCGCCATATTTTATGGGGACAAGCTGGATAGAGACTAATATTATTTGTTCTCTTTTGAGATAATTGAAATCGTGTACTTTAGTGAATCTTTACGATTTAAATAATTAAAACGAGATAGTAAAACCAACCGGTTTTCCTACCTACATCTCTTAAGACATTAAAAGTAAGAGGAATATATTAGACAAAAGGAGACACTCAATATTCCATATTATAAATAAACGACAGACGGATCTTATCGTCAATATTCCTGATTACTTCACAACATATGTATTATGTATATTCAAGCCTCAATTTATCTAACGCTGTAAATAGAGCCTATTGATCACCACCCCGAACGATATTTACAAATATGTATTTTTCGCCTGATTCACATTCACTAATTTATTCATGCATGCTCTTCTGTTCTTCCCGCTTAAGATACTATTATTATTACAAAAGATGACGTAAACATATTAACATATCCTCCAACACAAAAACAAACATTTTCACCACATAACATCTAAACTGGCTTCGATGTTGCAGAACCTCTTTACGCCAACCTACGCGGTCGCAGTCGATTAAGTTGCCATATGAAAATCGTAAAAATCTACTAAAAGAACCATGAAGGTAACTTTGCAAGTAGTTTAGACTACAAAGTTAGTCTTTGACAACTTTATTTATTACCTGAGTGAGCATTGACACATACATTCACGTCCTTTATTCCCTATCAGGGTGGACAAAACCTCGGACGCATTAAAATATCCTAGGTAAATATTTAATATGATTATTGATATTGTGATGTCATATAAAACCTTGGTGACAAGCTTTCCCATCGCCCAATAGATTCCATGTGCCCGCGTCTCTTAGTCACCTCATACAACATGCAGAGAAGAACGGCAGCTAGCTAGCTATCTCGGAGATTATAATCGTAGCGGTTATGTTTATGTATGTACATTGAAGAAGACCTTAGTAAAATGCAAATAGCGATATTATGAAATTAAAACATTAACTAGTCTCTGATTGATATTTAGATAAAAGCCATTATTCTTGAACTGAATACAGTATGTATGTACGAATTCATATGTTCTATGTTGGTATAAGATGTAAATAGAATACTATTAGCTGTTTCTCCCGGTTTTGGTAAGAATCTTTTAAGGGACTAATTCTTAAAAGGACTCTATTGAAAACAACTATTGTCTTTACAACTTCTACAAATATTGTATTTTTCTAAAAGACTTTCGTCCAATAAATTATTATTTTTTCTAACTTAAGTCATTATTCTTACAGCATGTGAATAGATAATTAGTAAAAGAGTACATGTTCCTAGTAAAACAATGTGACAGTAGCCTTTTTAAAAATCATCTACATATACATATAGACACTTATAATCGAGGACATGTTATGTTAACCACAAAATGACTTAAAGAACACGAATACATATGTAAATATCAACCACAAAAAGGTACAAAAACAAAGTAAGTGTGTAACAAAATTAAGTTGTAAAATTAAATACCTTCAAAAGGGACAAGGTTTTGACATGCTTTAATGTCTTACACGATATTGCTAACGATTAAATTGTGTGGAAATCGGTCCGTGCAAATTAATCGGTACTCGACAATCGGGGTTGACGGCGCGTGAAAATTACTAAGCTGGCAATAATGTTGACTGACATAACGTCTTAGCGTTTAGGATTAATAAAAATACTAAAAGGTTAAATAAAGAGTATTTAAATGACTGAAATTATGAAGTAGATTATACAAGTTAATTACACTTTTGAAACTTTAATTTTGTAACAACACATAATTTAAGTGTATCTACGCAATATTTATTAGCTTTAGAATCACTAACTCTACCATCCAATACCGTGTGGTTTATGGACGTGAATAATGTACCAGTCAGTTTTTTATTGTGGTCACCGGAAATAACGTTAGACATAAGGTGCAGCCACACTTCCAAATGTTTTCACGGGGTGTGCTGTAGACCGTGAATATTTTGTGTGACCCTTTAGATGGTCATGATAGCAACACCAAAAACCTTATTTCGTTCTACAGACATTTAAAAAACATAACTTACTTCGCTATACATATGTGTAGATACTTATGTCATTTTAACCCTTTTGGGATGAACAGAGCCACCAAGACTCAATATCACATTTCCTTAGACATAACTATGGAAGTTGACCTATTATATAAATTAATTGCTATTAATCTCATCTCATTCAATACAGAACGACAACTAGATAAATAGCGTTGTTTTTAAGTCCCAGAATGGACTGGCATAAATTTATTATTTCCAGCTCGTATTCAAGATTGATAGAACCTTCATATAGCTGTAAAGTCGAAACTAGTTATATAGTTAAACTTCTCTATTAATGTAGTGTTAACTTAACAAATGGCTCACAAAATGTATTCGCAGTCCTAACTGTAAATAATGAACAAAAATAATAATGACAGCAGTCACGCGCGAGTGTCAGAACATGTCATTAAAATCTTTATCAAGAGTTTTCCCAACACTGACTCACTTCCTCAATTTTCCTAAAGTATAAGGTTGAGGTTCCGTGCTAGTCTGCCACGTAAATATAATCCAAACTATCTGCTATTTATTCCGGACATGTCATAGTCGCTGACTATACTAAGGGACTAGGGGTCAATGGATTCTAATGGCCGATGGACTAACAACCACTCACTTTCCATAGTCCATCACGACCCTGGTAGCTAAGAAGATACGTTTCCAAGGTTCTGTCTACCATTAAGGTATAGAAAACGGGAGTATGGTTTAAATGGCAAAGAAACACACATTTTACGAGGAGTTTCGCTCTCGAGGTTCTGTCCACTACTTTACGTGTTCCGTAATTTAATAAGTTTATGCTTTCGGGCAAACAGTTTTAGTAACATTTAGATACAACATTTAAATTTGTTGAAAGTATTACAAATTGATTAAGTACTTAGGAAACTTTACAGAATTTGTTCCGAAGTACGTGAGTCACGATTTTCCAATTATTGTCACTAACCTAGACAATTTCTATTTAAATATTGTTTCATGAGAGAAGTATATCTTCAGAGGTGACTAAGGGACAATTTACTTACTTAAAAGGCAGTTCAGTAGTTTGTTACTAAAAATAATAGTTATTAAGACAAATAAAAATGAAATGACTACAGACATTAAACTAAGATACATTTATTAACTTATAGAGATAATTAAATTGTACGTATCCATCACCGTAACTAAAATTAATATGCTGATCCAAATAAGCCATGACTTGATCACAAAAACCATGCCAAATCATAAGCTTATCCTTTCATAACAACTTGAGATAACTCCCTCGTAACAAAAGTAATCAATCACACGAAAAACCTGCTAAATTATCACAAAAAACCTTAAGATGGATTACAACAATAATTCGTCAACACGCCACGAATATGCTACTGTGTGGAGAAATAAATAAAAAAATCCTAAGGCGCCATCTTGGCCTGTTGGCGGCAAAAAATGATCCAATAAATAGACTCGACCGGATTATCTTTTAACATAATCAAAATCGTAATAACAATGGTTGCCTACTATTTTTTTCGGTTTTTAATTAACTGCGTAAGATTTAGTACAGATTACTTCGCCGCCTTGCAATCTATTAATAATAATAATATAATAATAATAATTATTATTATTATTGGTGTTAAGGTGGGTTATTTAAGCAATTGATGTAGAGTTACTAGTGCGTGACCGCTTGGCCTCATATCGTTTGGTGGATTCTACGAAATGCAGAAACCAACGAAATATAATTATAATCTTTATAATTTATACCCTTTTGTTTTACAAAATCTTAATACAGGCTTCTTTCATATATTTTAGTTATAAATGTCGGTAAGACTTAAAAGTGTACGAGAACATTAAAAGAATTGACTATGTCAGTGAATCAAATAAAAATTCGTCACTTTCATTAACTCCCTGAAAAGAATACTACAGTTCCGTCTATGTATGAAGGTATAATACATATTATGTGTCATTACATCATCATATACCCAGTCTAGAGTACGTATTAAAGTGGTAAGCTTGGCAGTTATTTCGTTAGACTATACCATTTGAAAGCGGAACCACTGGTTTCGGTTAATAGACGGATTCCAAGGGTTAACCACTAGTTTAGGGTTGGCACCGTCTAGAAACAAAACTACGCTATCCAAATATATATAGTTAGGAAATATAGTATTGGGTTTTGTATATTGACGGTAAATATCATTTTTTGTAAAGTAAATTCAGATTCTCAATTCAGCAAAGTTCGTAAGTATTTATATAACTGAAAGATTAATAATATTTCAGTTATATAATAATTTATATAACTGAAATAGAAAGATTAACTGAAAGGTGACTCTAACTTATTAGTTTATTAAACGTATTGTAAAGAAAAATTTGGAAATAGATCATCATGAAAGTCAGTGCCTGTACAACTCCAATCTCGCATAATACCGACTATTAGGTGAAAAGTGTGTTCTATTTAACTAATATTATATAAAGAATAATAATACTCTCGAATTTGTGATTACGATTTGTTATTTATTACCATGACAACACACTTTAAATCTACAATGACGTTATTTCTTTTTAATTTTCGCACAACCCTAGCTCAAGATTGAAGGCTGCTAATCTAGATTTGTTAGAGAAATATCTAAAGCGCTTACACACTGGCCGCTCCTGAGGGATTAGATTAATCGAATAGGACTTACTCTATGATTCCCTTACGGCTATTTTAAAGGCCAGTTCTTTAGTTAGTTGAATAACATGTTTAGCTTATGTGTTGGTATAGGATAGAATTAGCAATCTACGCTACGAACTAGATGTAATTATAATGTGAAATAATATAATTTAATGTAATGCTGCGGTAACGAAAGGTTTAGGATTTTATTAATTACTTAGAAATGAATTATTTTTTTTCAAGTAAGTTTTCGGATGACTTTATGTACATTAGAATAATAAATTATTACGCTAATGCCTTAAAATGTTTATTATTCAATAACGATAATTTTATTTTTTAAATTGAATAATAAAGATTTTAAGGAACTAGCATATCTAATAATTTAATATCATAATTCTACACAACTGTAGGTTGCTGAATAAAAATAAATAATACGTAGGTAGGTTTTCATTCATGTAAAGTTCATAATTTTATACAAATTGAATCTTTGTCTAAGATCGACTTTTAAAATAGTCTGTTTTGTTATAATATTACAATACAAACTGTAGCCCAACGTGAAACATCTTAGGTCATTTATTTATTTTCTATTATGCGTGAAAAACATTTACATAAAAAAATAAAACATTTGAATATACCCTTTTCGTTTGCCATACAAAATAACCGTTGAATAGATGTCAACACATCATGTACGTACGTAATAAAAGTGTCGTAACTCGTAACAGTAACGTAACATGTTACTGCACCATAGAAAATCGAATGTAAATGAACTTGCAAAGGCGGTTTAACCGTATTGATGTAAAACTATCGCTCTAGCCTCTATCCGTGGGAGAGGGACAAGAAACCTATCGCGGCAATAGAAAAGTGATAGAAAACTTACCCTCGCGAACAAATCACCAAAAGCACAGTTGAAGAAAAATATAGCAACACAAATACACTGAAATAACACTATTTATTCACTTTTATCGTGTGTTTTTTGTTCAAGTCGCGTCGTTTTTAGAGTCGGGGCTCGTAAAAGTCGATAGAATGGTGCGCGCGCGCAGAATGTCCCGCGCTAACTGCTCGTGAGGCCGAGGTGAATGTGGCGCGACCTTACGACAGCAAGGAGGTTGAGTTACCTTCGCAGTTAGATAGTTTTGTTCAGACGATTTTCTCATAGAGCAACGGTCGCGGAAAAAAGTGTTTTTTGCATTTTCTATCGGTGCACGCTTTCGCACAGTTCATTGGATGATTGTTCAATTTCTACCGTGTGTAGTTTCTTTATTTTTATTAAATTGAGTGCTTATAGATAAATAGAATTTTTCTTTGCCTTCAAAATATGAAGTTTGTATATAGATGAAGAAAATACATAAATATGAGTATATAGATGGAGATAATACACTTGGACAGAACCTTAAAGACAAATCTCGGACTTCTTTACGTTAACTATAGGGCGGTGATGACAACGATATAAAATATTACCTACAGATTTTTAGCCCATCGTCAAAAATGTTTTACATCGATCTCTAATCCGATTATGGATAAGTATGCTTTTATGAAAAAACTGCAAAAATAGTTAAATTCACGAATAGCAAATAGTTTGACTGGATTATTCAAATATAAAATATCTCCTTTATTTGTCTTAATATGACTAAAAAAAAAATTATTTTTGTATTTCAATCGTCATTACACTTGACAATTACAGAATTTCATTTTAGCAACTCCTACACGATAAATACTAATACCAATTATAAGTTAAAACCTAACTCTTTTTTTGGTATTCATTTTCCTAGCCTGTTTCTTTCAGGGTGGCGACAAAACGAAAGCAAAGCAGAGCCCTTAATCGCCTCTGTCAAGTGGACAAACCAAAGAAACTTGATCCCTACACGGTCGCCGCAAACAATTATTGTAGGATGAAAAGGACCGCTTCACAAGCTGATTAAAGCTGACATTGATTGTTGTCCAGGTTTAATATTGGCATAGTATATACATACACATTTATGTTCTTAATTCCTGGCAGGTTAGACAAACTCGGAGATATAATATCGCCAAGTCACTTTTTAGAATGTGTATTGGGGCTGTGATATTATATGGAACATTGGTTGCAAGCCCATCGCTTAATAAATTCCATTGGCCACAAGTCCCTTAGTCCCATACGACATGATGGGAAGACCGGTGGCCAGAACAAACTCTTTTGCGTGAATTCTAGCATTGGACGAGAGTATATTATCTATGCAATTTATATTATATTATCAAAAATATTTAATATCAATGCGATATCTATATTAGTATAAACTCATGAGGTTTTATATCGTTGAGGTTCTGTCTATCCCAAGAGGGATTAAGCGATGGTTGTTGTAATAATTAAGCACGAAGGAAAATGTAGAAAAAAGAAAGCTAAGGTGTTAGGGACATATGGGGGGATGAAGAGACGGTTACGAAGGGAATTTATTGACCTAAGGTGGTAGGGTAGAAAGAGGAAAACCGGGAAGAACTACTTTTACAGCATCATTAGGAAAATTCTTCTTGAAAATTCTTCTCTTTTTACCGGTACATGGAATAATGGCAAAAGAAAAGAGCACGCATAAAAAATTGATGTGAATGAGGTAACGGAGTATGTGAGGATCTTTGAAAGTTGTGATTAATAGTCTCTGCTTATTCCATTCGGGAAGTAAACTAGTTTCGACAAAAACAACCAACATATACGCTTCACGACTTGTGTAATTTTTCCCTTTTTTATTGCGGCGGGGAATTCAGAGGCGTCAGGTGAGAGAAAGGCGGCTGTAGCCAAGTGGGTAAGGTCTCTGTCTGCTTAGAGGTCCTAGGTTCGTATCCTGGCTCCCGCATGTATTAATGAACGAAATGAAAAATGTGATTTACATTAACGGTCGCTAAAGGTGAGGAACGCCTAAGGAACCTAAGGAACCCTGCCTATCCTTCGAGAAAGGTCATAGCCGGTGATTGTATACCGCGATACGGTTCTCTATCTATCACGTTAGGTGCTGTCAATCTAGTGAAACGCAGGCTTTGAGTGGCTCATACGTAACACGTTTCAAAAATCTCGTAGATGGGCACTCAATTATCCCGTGCTGTTTACTGCTTTATTAATTAGTCTAACGTAATATACTAATTCTATACATGGCAAAAACAATACATTTAAGATTTTACAAATTATCACATGGCTACAATCCGCGATTATCTTTATATTTGGGTAGTCACAAGCTAAAGTCCCACAGGACATATCTAACGTAAGAGATGAGAAGTTTATCGCCGATACTGAATTCTGTATATTATTTTTACAGGTCGATGAGAATATTATCACAATATAGTCTGGCTAACGAAAGTAGATACTGGATTATTTCGCAAACTTTTTATATGACAACACTAAAGTATTCCTACCATCGGATATTCACCCTACAATTCGGGGTATTTAAGTAGAAAGTACTTAGGAACAATTAATTCTAAAAAGGCATTTTTAAAACAAACTCATTTAAAACATTTTATAAAATGAGTTTTAAAAATTCGTACGACTGCTAAAATTGTGTTAATCGAAAATAAGTTTCGTATGTTCGTGTTGGATCATTTCAAGAGCTACAGTAAGCCTTACGCTGGTCTAATAAATAGCTTAATAATAATTAAATAAGCTATCTTAACTCATTAGGTAGAGAAAAACTTGGCAATTTTATTTTACAGAAAATTAATTTGTATCTGTTTTCCGAAAAATTTGGTAAAATAAGAATCAGTGTATGGTATTCCTATTTCTGACGCCGAAGATGGCGTGTTTTTGATGTTTCTTTATGGTTGACTTGCGTATAGTTAGGTTAGGTTAGTACGGACAAAATGTCTTGATATTTTTTTATTTTAATTAAGTAAATACATATTCGTATTAGTTATTTTTTGTTTGTTCTTTTTGTTCGTTTAATACGCTACAATGGAGTGACGTATCCGCGTGATGTTTGGTATGGAGTTAATAAAGAGATAACAAGTTATATAAGCTACTTTTAATCACGTCATAACGCGGACGACATTGGAAGCATCCACTAGTAAAATAAATATAAATGTCAAAGTATCAAAGTGAGTTGTTCCGCCTTTCCTTTTTATTTTAGGGTTGCAATGCTAATATATTTTAAATTTGACGCGCTTTTTCAGTATCTACTTTCGTTAGCCAGACTAGAGATCCCGCCATATAAATTGGCAGTTGGGGGCGTCGCCACAGTCGCGTAATTCAGTGTTACCAGTAAACACGCCAAAACTAGCACTCACTGTGCCATACGGCTCGATACATTATAGGTTTCATTTGTAACGGTCTAAAAATATTTTGACTTTTGACTTTGATATATTAATTTGTTTTATTTGAGTTTATAGCTCTGCAACCAAAGACCGTTACAATGAAACCTATAATGTATCGAGCCGTATGGCACAGTGATTGCTAGTTTTGGCGTGTTTACTGGCAACAGTGAATTATGCAACTGCGGCGACGCCTCCATCTGCCATAATATATTCAAAATTATAAATATCACAAGCTCTCTTTGAAAGTTATCTTATGATCTAAGTATAAATTAAAAAAACTATTTCAAACATGGCACTGAGCATTGTCTTTACATATTTTTCATTTGATCAGCGGAGACCCTAGCTTGGAGAAGAACTAACAAGAAACTCCGGAAATCAATTTATTATAATCACCCTTAACAAACATAAAAATTACAAAGAGTGGGCAAAAAACACAACGCTGGTAATACTAAATTTACCTTTCATACAAAATAACACGCAATGGCGGAAACGTCAAATTTAGTTCCAAGTTTGGCTACTGTCAGCTTATGTGGCGGGATCTCTATACATGTTTTTCCTAACCTACATAGAGATCGCGTCACATAAATTGGCAGTAGGCAAACTTGGAACTAAATTTGACGTTTCCGCCATTGCGTGTTATTTTGTATGAAAGGTAAATTTAGTATTACCAGCGTTGTGTTTTTTGCTCACTCTTTATAATTTTTGTGTTTGTTAGGGGGGTGATTATAATAAATTGATTTCCGGAGTTTCTTGTTAGTTCTTCTCCAAGCTAGGGTCTCCGCTGATCTAACCTAGGTAAAAAATATGTAAAGACAATGCTCAGTGCCATGTTGGAAATAATAGTTTTAAGAGATTCGCGATTTATACTCATGATATAAGATATAAGGGTGTGTATAAGATTGATTGCTGCTGTGGGAAATCCTACGTCGGACAGACTAAACGGTCTATTGCGGACAGAGTGAAGGAACACATAATATATGTAATATATAATAAGAAGGATAAGTCCCGTTAATTATTAATCATGTTTGAAATAGTTTAATAAACATATTTGGACATTGATATATTAATTTGTTTTATTTAAGTTTATAGCTCTGCAACCAAAGACCGTTACAAATGAAACCTATAATGTATCGAGCCGTATGACACAGTGAGTGCTAGTTTTGGCGTGTTTACTGGTAACACTGAATTACGCGACTGTGGCGACGCCTCCAACTGCCTATTTATGTGGCGCGATCTCTAGAATTCATAAAATTTATTAGCAAACAGTATCCATTGAATAATTAACTTAATGTTATCCCATCCCTATATTATGTTATCTTGAACTGTCAATGTCAAACGTAAGTCAGATGTTTGTTGTTTTTGGTTATGTTTTCGACTTTTTCATGACTACTTTAGTACTGGCCCAAAATAAAAAGCAATTAAAAAGTAAACATAAAATAACAACGTAAACATCAAGAATCACTTCATGATTAATTAATTCGAATTTCTTAACAAAATTTCACCAACATGAATATTAGCCGACGAAATATAGCCGCTTTAGTACGTACGTTTTCCGGTAAGTAAATAACATTATCCAATGCTTGAACTTATAAATCTTGGTTTGTTGTTGGTAAAGTGCTATATAATAAGACATTGCACCATTTTTATTGTTAAACATCTTACTAAATTACATTGCTAATTGCATAAGTATTGTCAAGGTGTTCAAACTTCACATACAATACATGAATGTAATAAATAAATGATAATACATACGGTTCATGATACCTAACCGGAAAAAAGAAACTTCCTTTACAGGGTTATTACAGGTATCTTGTTTACAAAGGTCTTCACTCATTAATCCCATGTTTCTCCACATAATCCTGATCTAATCAATGATGGCTCTTAATGGATGCTATTACCTAGGGATTGATAGCTGTATTCACTATAGTTTCCATCTAATTAACACCAAACCTACATACATACACTTCATGACTTGTGTATACTCACTCCCTTTTTTATTGTCCGAAATTTCAAAGGTATGTTAGGTATGAGACAGAATCATTGTGAAAGGTAGTGAACCATATCTCCGTTTACAGGCACTGGCTATTACCTATCCAGAGAGATAGGCAGGTTTCCTCAGGATGTTTTCCCTCACCCTTAGCAACTGTAAATGAAAAACACATTTAAATTTCTTTCATTGATACATGCCAGAGCCAGTATTCAAACCTAGGACCTTTCTTATAAGAAGTCATAGGTCTACAGCTGCTATTAAAACTTATTAATACCAAATCTCCAGGTATAAATCCACCGAAGCCATGCAGGACCAGTGTAAACCTAAACACTGTACGGAGTTGCCACAATGCAGAACTCATCACCTCCACAAAGCCAAAGGAGCTAGAGGTGCCAAAAGGCATTATGGGGCAACCCACGTACCACACGCACCCCCACTTGATTGAGGAGGGTTGCCTGACACCCAAAATCACGCAGCAGGAGTACAAAACGAGGAGGGAAATGCTCATGACCTGTCTGTTGAAGGAAATGCCTGATCCACAGTTTACGCATGTGGTGAGTGCTCATTTTTTAGTCATAGAAACAGACTAAGAGAATTTGAATATTGTTAATGTCTAAGCTAATATACAATGTAAATAAAATGCTAGGTAGCTGTTTTACTTCTTAGTATATTAAGTAAGATGACAAATAAAGGTTCATCTAGAGTCAACTTACACTGTAAATAAACCTGTCACAAATGTTCCATATAAATACCATTTCAATCCTGACAATAAAATATAATGTTCAAGTTGAGTAAGGAGAATTTGTTTCAGTGGTGTTATGTACTCTGAAAATAAGGTAACTATTAGAGTATGTGGTATTTTATGAATACAGCATGCATGAGAAATGAAGACATATTAATTTATTTTACAGTGACATTAGCAACATGTGTAAACATGTTAAATTAAAGAAAAATTTAAGTTTTCTCATCATTCTCTCACATCCCAAACCACACCTTTCCTTACACCTTATCAGTTTACATTAATTTCTCAATACATATCCTAATTTCACTTCTTTCCAGGCAATAATCCCGGCAGCAAACAAGCAGTTCATGGCGGAGGGTATCCCATATGTGTTCAGACAGAACTCTGACTTCTTCTACCTGACAGGGTGCTTGGAGCCTTCAGCTGTACTCGTCCTGTACAAGGAGGCTTATAAAGAGAAAGTCAGGGTAATTATAAGTGTAATATTGTTCTATGCTGTCTCAAAATAATAAAAGGATGGTTTAACAAGTCAATGAATATAATATTAAAATATAAGAGAAACTAAACTAAAGGTAATTGTACTGTTGGGGTTAAGTAATAGAGGCTATAGCCCCATGAGTAAGACCTCTGACTTCTTATGAGAAAGATCCTAGGTTTGAATTCCAGCTTGAGTGAGTCCAGGTACATAACGAATGAATGAAAATTAAATATATGTTTCTCATTTACGTACATAATTTACAGACGCTCACGGTGAGGGAAAACATTGTAAAGAAACCTGCCTATCCCTTGGGATAGGTGATAGCCAGTGCCTTTAAACGGGTATATAATCCGCTACAATAAAAAAGGGAGTCAGTATACACAAGTCGTGAAGTGTATGTAATGTATCTATGTTAAATGATATTGGTATGCTAAAGGTTAGGACATATTTTGCCTGATATATACTCAACTTCACCATATGCACCGCGTCTCCTGACCTGAAAAAGGTCGCTGGTAGTGGTTGGCTGGGGGCCACGAGTGATCGTGTTTTGTGGCGTTACCTTGGGGAGGCCTACGTCCAGCAGTGGACTGTCATAGACTAATTGATTGATTGATCACCATATGGCCTATTACAAGTACATTCCATTTGCCCTTTGGCCTCAGACCCTTGTTCACCTCCTACTATTTGCTTAACTAACAAAATTATTCACTTGTCCGCTATATTACCTTCAAATTAACCCAATAACCCCCATCTCTTTCCCCCGCAGTCAATCCTCTTCGTGCACGACAAGGACGAGAGAGCAGAGCTGTGGGAGGGGCCTCGCACAGGATGCAACATGGCTGCCAAGCTGTTTGGGGTTGACGAGTCGTTGCCAGTCGACCGGTTCAAGTTCTGCCTGCACAAGTGAGTGGGTTAGAGGTGGCTGGGGGTGTAAAGGTGGCTATAGTGGTTGGCAACAAGTCTTGAGTGGTGTGGTTCAGGTGTTTGGACTAAGGATATTGATATTGCTTCTGGGTTATTTAAGAGATCAGTCTCTGAGATCTAGGGGCCTTAGTCTACTTGTGGTTTTTGCAAAATATCAGGTCAATATATCAATTCGACTTAGCTCAGTTGTTGGGAGTTTGACTCTGTATCAGCGGGTTCAAATCCCGCTTGAGCATGTACCAATGAAAATTAAGTTTAATGAATTTCTATGTACATTATCGTAATAAACATAGTGAGGGAAAAACATCGTGAAGAAACCTACCTGTTCTCCGAACAAGGTAATAGTTAGTGCTTGCAAATGGCAACATGGCTTACCTGTCCCATTGAGTACTGACTATCTGGTCAACCCCTGGGTTCAAGGTGGCCATAGAATTACTACCTTCGTAATTGCGGAGACACCTGAACCTCTGACTACACCGCAAGGGTTAATGGTCAAACGCGTTTGTCAGTATAAGATTAGTAATAGTACGAAGTTTATAGGGGATTAGCCAAAAGTACACCCCTATCATACAAAACTTCCTTCCGCAGCCTGCCAATAAAAAAATCAACAGTATTCTGGACGAACGCGGACTCTCCATCTAAAGAAGTAGGGGAAACAGTGATAGCAGCCGCCAAGAACCAGTTCAGCGCAGTGAGGAGTCCCGTCAAGGCGCTGCATCAGCTGAGGGCCACCAAGTCTCCCGCTGAGGTCGAGCTCATGAAGGAAGCGTGTCTCATAGGAGCTAGGTCTATTAATACGGCCATGGCGTGTACGGGGCCTGGTGAGTTGTTATATCACTACATAGTTTAAAACAGAGTCGCTTTCTCTGTCCCTATGTCCCTTTGTATGCTTAAATCTTTGAAACTACGCAACGGATTTTGATGCGGGTTTTTTTAATAGATAGAGTGATTCAAGAGGAAGGTTTATATGTATAATAACATCCATTAAATAGTAGAGTAGGCTATATATTTATACCCGTGCAAAGCCGGAGCGGGTCACTCACAGCGGGAGTAAATATGTATCTATAGATAGCACACGTCTCCATACCAATGTCTGCTATGAACCACCACCGTAACCTACATCCTTTTAAAGCTTATGTTTTCTTTTTCTTGTTTCAACATTCTTTTATTATTGTACAGATATATTAGAGATTACAGACAGCAACAGCAAACTTTTTAGAGTAACTTTCTTTATACCAATCTCTACTTTAAACGTTTCTCTTTGTAACAAATACATATGTCAGAGAGTACATACAATAACTATCACCCGATCAATGCCCTCTTTTATCTTTTACAAGCAATATCAAATAATTTGCAACACAATTGCGGAGATGGACACCTGAACCTCTGACTTGCGGGGGCAGGGGTTAATGGTCGTGAACGCTTTTGTTTTTTTTGTCTTTCAATATAAGATCAGTAATAGTGTGAAGTTAATAGAGGACAAGCAATATCAAATAATGTGCCACATTTTTATTTTTTCACAAGTTTTCATTACATGAAACATAGATGGCACTGTAATTATATTTCATTTTTATATAAATTTCTTCGCTCCTATTAGTAGCAGGGTGATGTTATATAGCGTAAAGCCTTCCTCAATAAATGGTCTATCTAACACAAAAAGAATTTTTGAATTCGAACTAGTAGTTCCTGAGATTAGCGCGTTCAAACAAACAAACTCTTCAGCTTTATAATATTACTGTAGGTACATTTGTGTCCTACAGGAAAAGAGAAAACTTCCTACCTGGGCAGGTGTTCGTCCAGGCTAATGACCTCAGTTGGAAATTTGTATATATCTTGTTTCCGTTAAATATTTCAATGTAATTATTATTTTATTCTTTGCAACGTCATCCGGTAATTATGTTTAACTAATTGCAACTTAGGTTTACTTAGGTTTCTCTGTGTGTGGCGCTCTAGAGGTCGCTACATTAGTATAGATGAAATCTCTATCTCTTGTTAATAATTCTATTCTCCCCTCTAACAGGCATGTGTGAGAGCTCAGTGAGTGCGGTGCTGGAGTACGCGTGCCGTCGCTCGGGCGCTGAGCAGCCGGCCTTCCCGCCAGTAGTGGCAGGGGGGTCGCGCGCCACCCACATCCACTACATCAGCAACTCGCAATTGCTCCATGATGGAGACATGATCCTTATTGACTCTGGTGAGTGAGGGTGTAGCTTTTGTACTGGGACCTAAGTCCGCTAATCAATCAATCAACCTATGTCAGTCCACTGCTGGACGTAGGCCTCTCCAAGAGTGCGCCACAAAACACGATCACTCGTAACCCTCAGCCAACCACTACCAGCTACCTTTTTCAGGTCATTGGGCCAACTAGCAGGGGGGCGTCCTACACTACGTTTACCGATACGCGGCCTCCATTCGAGAACCACTTTGCTCCAACGATCGTCGGTTCTAAGGCAGACGTGCCCAGTCCACTGCCACTTCAGCTTGCAACATCGGTAGACAATGTCTACGACTCTGTCCCTTAACGAGATACCCAGTAACCGTAACCAGTAACAGTAAAGTTAAACGTTCCTTTGCTCGCTGAGCGACATGTAGTCCATGAGCTAGCCCGACTGTCATGTTCCACGTCTCGGCCCCTTATGTCATTACGGGTAGGACACACGTGTGTCCTACCAGTCCGCTAATGCTTTTTACAAAATATCAGATCAGTAATAGTGTGAAGTTGATAGTGGAATAGCAAACGTGATAAATTTCGCCATTTTTGAAGCGAAATTCAAATCCTAGTGAGGATGAATGGATGATGAGGGATGTAATAAAATAAAAACTATAAAGACAAACGTTTTCACGACTTATCGGTCAGAGGTCATGGTGTCCATCACAGTATCTCTGGTTGCAAGCTAGTACTATTCTATGGGCACCTCGAACCCAAGATAGTGAGTACTCAAAGTGTCAGGTGGTAAGCTGTGTCGCCATTTACAAGCACTGACCATTATCTGTTCCGAGGAATGGCCTATTGTATCTTATTTGTGTCTCCGAGATAATTTAATAATACGTAATGGTCCAATTGTTACATTCTGTATGCAATCAAAGGGTCACAGAATCATTTCCTTGCCATATAAAACTATTGTTGGTGGTAATGAAGGTTGTTTCTCTGTTGCAGGCTGCCAGAGGTCAATGTACAATTCTGACATATCGCGCACGTGGCCAGTCAACGGGAAATTCTCCAAGCATCAGCTTATACTCTACGAACTGGTGCTCTCTGTACAGGTATGTTATGTATGCATATAAGTTACATACTTATATTCACGCCTTGACGTCCCCGACGGGATAGGCAGAGACTATCGATCGCCACCTGGAATGATCCTAACAAAGCTCTCTTGCTTCATTCACATACATTAACCTTCTCATAAATGCTCTTCTTTTCTTCATATTATGTACATACATATAAGTTTGGATTGGATCTGTTTGGATTGGCTAAAACCAAGAAGAGATTCCGATTCCGTGTTATGTTTCCATTTACTGCAAGACCTTTGACGGCCTTCGACTTATTGGGAAGAAAATCGAATTCTAATTCATTTCAATTAACTATTTTGCGTCCTAGCTTCACACGACCATATACCAATATTACCATATAACAATATTCAAAAATACAGTAATAATATTTCATAATAATAATACATTTGCGAAATGCATCGAATAATACGGTGAGGGAAAACACCGTGAGGAAAACTACATGTTCTCCGAACATGTAATAGTCAGTGCTTGTAAATGGCGACAAGGCTTACCACCTGTCACGTTGAGTACTAACTATCTGGTCTTCACGTGGGATCGAGGTGGCTATAGAATTGCTACATTCACAATTGCGAAGATGGACATTGTTTTCCCCGTAAGGGTTAATGATCGTGAAAGCGTTTGTCTTTTTTGTTTGTCTAAGATTTAAAAAATACTCGATCCTATACTTAACTACGGCATCGTATATTCTCTACATATTCAGGGATTACTACTACTACTAGTATATTACTACGTACGCAAGTGCTTCTTGATAATAGTCCCTTCAGGGATTACTTTGGCGTTTCCTAATAGTCCCTTTTCCCCGTGGTCTCAGAAAGAGTTGATCCGTGAGCTGGGCGAGCACCGCATGCCTTTGGACGAGCTCTTCAACAGCATGTGCTCCCTGCTGGGACGGAGGCTGCGCGAGGAGGGCGTGCTCGACAAGCGCCTCGACGGGAACGACCTCGTCGCTGTGAGTATAGATAACGGCCTTTATACAGTCTTTCTAATTGAATAAATAGAAAGAAAGAAAAGAGAAGATACATATTCTAAAGTTACTAGTTATTTTTAACATTTATTTATTTATTTATTTCCATAAATGTACAATAATGTCCTAACAGGAGAACCTTTCGGCATTATTGAAGTAACAATAAAAAAATTTAACATAACAACAACACATAACAACATAGGTACAAGTACATAAGAACTGTAAACTAAATGTAATGTATTGGGATTGTTTAAGTCAGCTCTTGATAATGGTGCCAAAATAAGTGTTAAATTAAGTAATAAAGTTATTTAAAAATGATTGTGGACTATGATTGGATATATCAGCTCTTGATAATAGTGTCAATAATGCGCGGTTTTTGACACGAAAAGCACGGTCGACATCACTACGTGGGGAGAAACGTAGCCTATGTTAGCGCTCGATGATATGAGCCGAGTTGTGCATGTAACGGCAGGAAACTCTATCACTAAGTAAAATGTGTGAGGGGATAGCAATAGTGTAAGCAATACTATTAGACGGAGTACAACCGCCGCAGCGACTAAGAACTAGGTGGACTGGACCTTATTGAGCAATAGGCTAGCTACCTGTCACTAATGTTCCATATCAAATCACAATCACAATATTTAAGCTAAAAAGTGACCTAGGATATAAGATATTCTCCCGTAAATGTTAAAGGATGTCAATATATACGTAAGTTGTTTTGTGTGTGGCAGCGAGCGTTCGAGCTGTGTCCCCATCACGTGTCCCACTATCTGGGCTTGGACGTGCACGACACGCCGCTGCTGACGCGCAGGGTGCCCATTCAGGAGGGGATGGTCATCACTGTGGAGCCAGGTGGGTGTGTTGATAGATAGGGGATAGGGTTGGAAGGATCACTGATATTAACATACATACGTTCATATTTACTTTAAAATCATGCATAAGAGATAATAATATTAGTTAAACGAAATCAAGGGTTTGGTTCTGGGAGTTTGTGCTCACAATATTACTGATATGAGAGAATTTGAGATTCAACTAATACCACAAATGTGAAATTTAGTAGAGAATCGAACTATTTGTAAATAAATAGTTCATACAAGTAGACATTCGTAATAAAAACCCAATAAACTACAAGTATGCATAAACTTTCCAACGAAAACGTCTCATCTTCGTACCTCACAACATCACAAGCTTAGAACTAAGTTTTTCTTTAATCTCCAAAAGGTTTATACATCCGCGAAGATAACACGAACGTGCCCGAAGAGTTCCGCGGAGTGGGCATCAGGATAGAAGACGACATCCTCATAACGGACGGCGAGCCGCTCGTCCTCACCGAGGCCGCCATCAAGGAGCCTCGACTCATTGAAGAACTCGCGGGTCAAGAGAACGTAGCGTGGTAGTGACAGCGACATCTCGTCCCTTAGCTTACAACACCGCTTAAGTCATTTTTACCAACTTTACAGGAGACGAAAAAACTGTGCGGTGTTGCGACGCCAACCGACTTGAGCGCTGTCACTATTTATTTAATTACGACGTCTGATTGACTGAAATCTATTTTATGAGACCAATGGTTAGACGCGCAATGGGAAGCTTCATCCAATGGTATTAAAATGTAAAAACCGCCAATTTTTGACTTAAGCGGTGTTGTTAGCTAAGGGACGAACTGTCAGTTAATGTCATGGTGACGTTGTTGTGACATTGCATGTTTTTGACAGGAGGTTTAGACTGGAAGGTTATTCGTACGTGACAGGATGATATAAGTTATTCAATGTGTGGTTGAAAGTGCAATATTATATGGTGGTGTGTTAAGAACTGAATAAAAAGTAGTTTCGGATATTGTTGATTTAAATTTTTAAGTAAATTTGGTTACGTCGATCTTAAATTCTGACTTTTTGTTTTGTAATTGATATGGTTAAGATCAAACCGTTTATTTTAATTTAGTTAATGTAGTACGTCTGTATGAAATATTGTAATGCGACTATGTCCATTGGAAACATATGTACAGTAAATTGAATGTGATAATTCGGCAAAAGTAGCTTCTCCTATGCATTGCGCCGGAATAAGTAGGATTTTATAGGCTTAATGTTTTTGATAATGTATACTTTTGCAGTTCATTTTAGTAAATAAATTAATTTGTGTAAATTCTTTTTGTTTTTTCTTATAAGGATACAAGAGTGGCAGTCAAGTCAGTTAAAGTGTTTATCTGAACCCGTGGCTAAAGCCATTGTTACAAGGGTTGCAAAGGTAATACTTTGTTTTTCAAAGCAATAAACGAGATTAGTCCTGTTTTATGATGTTGAGTTGACGAAAAAACTTATGGTAATACATCAAGAAAAATCCAAGCAAAACTCGAATGAAACCTGTTATGGTTTACATATAAAATTGAAACAACCAAATGTCGTAAATAACCATTTTATTAATATTTTTTTTAATGAAAGACATCACTTAAAATAGTTACATTAATAGGAATGTTTATAAAGGACTTATATTCGAGAGCATTGAGGAAACGTTGCCCCTTCAGAAAAAAACCACCGTCAATGATTAATAGAATTTGTAATCTAAGCCAAAATAAAAAAATAATAATATCACAAAACTAATTAACCCAAAATTGCCCTTATTCATCAAATTTTAGTTAACCATTCATAGGGGTTGTTGGCAACGATTGATATTCATTTAACATTAACAATTTCTATCAAAAATAGACTTGAGCATTCTTAAAAAACTTAAAACTAATCATACGCTATGGATATCGTGACCAGCACGAATTAAAAATAATAACTATACTTAGAAACTGGAATACGTAATCTAAAATTGATGGATCTATAAAAAAAAAATGACATACATATGACCACGAAGAAAAGTCGTGATATGCAAGAGCATACCTCTGTTATTGTCCGATTATTATAATATAATAAATCTACAATATTTTGACCTCAGACACTTGAATGGTCAATTATTGTAGTAAGTAAAATGTAGATATATAAAGAAGCCTCTTTAAAATATAAATGTACATTCTGTACAAAATAATCTAAATAGAGAATAGCGAAAAACACATTTAAAATCGCATTAAACTTACATCTAAATTATCTAAATATTTCACATTTCAATATAAGGCACATGATGTGGCAATATTATATTAATGACTCGTTTACAATGTTCTAGTAGTGAAAGCTTTAATGTTCTGCTAAGTTTTTTCGTCTTTCAAACAACGTATTTCTCATACAAAACAAAAAGATTATTATCTTATTCGTGTATTATATGCGGTTAGATTTCTAGAAGTATGCAAGGAACATACATGTTAACAGATATTGTTCATGTTGTTTGCTGTATCATAATATATCACCGCTACTAAACCTATGTAAACGAGTCATGTCGGACACAATCGTTAGAACTAGATAGTTCTATATAACAAAGACGTCGATATTCTATTTATACATACTTAGTCTATGGAAGCTCGCGTCAGACGGAAGAAATTAGGATTCCATTATGGTAGTTACATAATAAAAGACATAATATTTAACGCCACACTTGTGCCATAAGTATATATTAAAATACATTATGTGTAAAACAAGGTAAGGAATCTTTAAGTAATTGAGAGAATCAATAGTGATATATGTAAGATACTCGTATTTTTTTAAACATAAATGCAGTTAACTATTTCTTAAACAGTTTGCAATGAAAATAGCTGCCTGTTCCTCTCTTCATCAAGAACTGACTAAGAGAAGGGACTACTACTTCACAACCGACAATTATTCTAAAGGTTACTTTGAAGATTGCATAAAAAACTTGAGTATACATGTATATAAGGTACTGAAATCAACACCATACATTTTCATCTAAATTGACGGCTCTGTATCCCCTTTAGATGGGACCTAACCAAAAAACATATCATCTCGGTCATTTAGCAAAACTATCAGTGTTTTATTACATTGATATACTACATACTTCATACCATATCATCCAAATACCTCCATCTGACGTTCCTAAGGCTGGTTTACCTATAGTCTATTCGCGTTAAGTAAATAGTGACGTCATGATATATAGACGTTAAACTGACCAATGAGACGTTAGTAAATGAGAAAACAATTCACATCGACCAATTGCAGACGACAGTTGTCACGTCTCATTGGTCAAATCGTCGGGACATGATGACATCACTATTTTCTTAATGCGAATGTAGAGTACCCGCCACATAAGGTGGCAGTTGGAGGCGTCGCCACAGTCGCGTAATCCAGTGTTGCCAGTAAACACGCCAAAACTAGCACTCACTGTGCCATACGGCTCGATACATTATATTGAGGTTTCATTTGTAACGATCTTTGGTTGCAGAGCTATAAACTCAAATAAAACAAATTAATATACCAAAGTCAAAAGTCAAAATATTTTTATTCAAAATAGGCCCTATCATAAGCTCTCTTTGAAAGTTATTTTATGATCTAAGTACAAATTAAAAAACTATATATTGACAAAAGGAATATATATGAGTGAAGTGGAAGGGCGGTTACGTAGGGGCCGGCCTAATAAGACATATATGTAACAGTCAGATAGACGCTATATTGAAAAAAGGTGACGTTAGGAGTACCTATAACCGCCGAGAGTCTATTAGAGAATGTATGAATGTCAATGAAGCGAAAGTGGTCTGTCAGGATCGGGACAAATGGGGATCCGTGATCTCTGCCTACCCCTCTACAGGGAATCAGGCGTGATGTGTATGTATGTATGTAAAAAACTATTTCAAACATGGCACTGAGCATTGTCTTTACATATTTTTACCGAGGTTAGTTCACCAACCATTTCGGCTGCTCAAGATGCCACGTCATGAAGACCACGACCGCTCTGATAAGAGCGTAACGATTGAGAAGAAGAATTTCAGCGGAGACCCTTGGAGAAGAACTAACAAGAAACTCCAGAAATCAATTTATTATAATCACCCTTAACAAACATAAAAATTACAAAGAGTGGGCAAAAAACACAACGCTGGTAATACTAAATTTACCTTTCATACAAAATAACACGCAATGGCGGAAACGTCAAATTTAGTTCCAAGTTTGGCTACTGCCACCGTATGTGGCGGGTACTCTACTATAAGTTGGGACCCTAACCTAATTTGGGTCTTGGTTACCTAAGTGGGACCGTGGGTTACCAGTCCATGTTATCGGGCAGTCCTCCAGGGTACTCTCCAGTGAGGCAGGCAGTGCAATGGCCGCCGAAGCCGTCGCTCGGTGTCTTCATGTTGTAGTGGATGGCGCTTACTAGGCCTTCCACGCTTAAGTACTCCAGACTGTCCGCGCCTGCAAACAAAATAGTGTAGTGAATAGACTGGCACTGTGAGGGAAAACATGGTGAAACTTGCGTATCCCGAGGGATAGGTAATATAAAAGATGCTTGTATACGGAGATACGGTTCACAACCTCTCACGTTGGGTACTGTCTATCAAGTGAAACGCTCATTCGGATTTGATATCGGAGATCTCAAGCCCCTGACTATTGCGTCATAGTAAAAAAAGGAGGGTACACAAGTCGTGACGCGTATGATATGTTATAGCGTTTTTTTTTACACTGTTCCGTAATAATCTGGGATGTAAATAGATATATAATTATGCTCACGGTAATCGAGGAGATTAATGTATTAATGTTATCTCATATAATTAAGGTTATATCAGCATCAAGGTACAGTCCAACTTTAGAGAGATTAAAGTACTTTATGTATTTCAAAACAACATAATATCATCTCATCACTTCATTAGTACGAGTACATGTACAGGTCTTCATTTCTTACATTATTCCCAACCTATTTATACAACTATTACATAACTTAGTGAAATAACTATTTATGTATTAGCATCTATAGATAGGTAAGTGGTAGGCAACTGACCGACGTGCTCTGCCAGCTTGTCGCTGCTGAGCTTGTTGGCGATGAGCTCCTCCCGCGTGGGGATGTTGATGCCCATGTAGCACGGGTACTTGAGCGGCGGCGACGCGATGCGGATGTGCACCTGCAAGGAAAAACAATTTATAATAATAATTTGACATTATTACACCAATTGAACTAGCCCTTTAGCCCAAAAAGCGTAGTTCTTAACTCTGCCTCCACCGGAAATCGAACCCGGGACCTCACGAATTAGCGTTCAGGTGTCTAACCGATCGCGCTACGGAGGTCGTGAAAATATATAAATATATAGGTATATCATGAGAAAGGACCTTTAATAATAATAAATGTTATGACGGAACAAAGTATTCCAATTAAAAAGTACTTAGTTTAAATCTACGCAGAAGAATGCACACACCAGTGGAATTGTTACGTTTATATATTTGTTGCATTGACAGAGAATTTAAATCAACACAAGAAACCCACAATTAGTGACAACATCATGAGCAAACTTGCCTACTTTTCAGAATACGCTACATTTAGTCTACACAACGACTTTTAACACCACACTTTATGCAAACTATCCAGTCTTCTCCAGTCTGCCAAGTCTTCTTTATTAGACTACTTCGTAAATACGTAAATCTTTGACTACCCGCATGTATCCAAAATATATACGAGTATATATGTATGTATGTATTTGTATATACACATTAATTAAAACCCACCTCACTGGCCCCCGCATCTCTGAGCAGCTTTATGATTGGTCCAATCGTATTCCCACGGACTATAGAGTCATCTATGAGCACGATTCGCTTCCCGCGCACGTTCTCGGATAGGGCGCCAAACTTCTTGGCCACTCCCAGCTGACGTAGTCGCGTCGAGGGCTGGATGAAGGTACGTCCTACGTAACGGTTCTTGCATAGGACCTCCAGGAATGGTATACCAGACTGTGAATGGAAATTAGAGGTTTATTTAGATACATATCTTCGTGCGAATTAGCGTAAGTTAATGAAGCTTTTATTGTATAATTAAGATTATAATTATTTTAACAATAAGTTATGTTTAAACCTATAGATTAAGTTGCCTCTTGAAATCATTACCAAATTCTCCTGTCAGCTCAGAAATGTGTATCGAATTGCAGCATACATTACATTGCATGTTGAATGCAGTCTCATATTTAGCATGTTCCTTTTTTCAAAATCTTGGTTTTTAATACAAAATTTTACACCATAAATAATATATTACACTTCCAAATATTATACCAACCCATACCTAATTGTTACATTACATTGCGTACATTTCACTATCATACATACTTTTATACACTATTATCGTCTATCTATCATTACTTCATCTATCACTATACTTAATTCCCTGTTAATGGGTAGCCTGACCTGTCTTGCGTAGCCGTGCGCGGCGGCGGTGCCGGACTCTGGCACGGAGGACACGATGTCGGCGTCCACGGGGGACTCCCGCGCCAGCATGCGCCCGCACTGCATGCGCGCAGAGTACACCATTTGGCCTGGACAGGGAAAACTCAGTAAGTAAGGGGTAAGGGTAAATAATATGTACAGTCAGGATTAATAATTAACGGGACTTATCGCGTAAGTTTATATATAATAAAATTAGCTTTATTAACCCGACGTTAATCTTAAAACTATAATGTACAGTCAGTGCTAAAAGTGCAGTCCCAGTAACTTTTAGAAGATTTAAGTTTATAAGAACAGAAGACAATATTTTACATTATAAAACTGGCGCCACTATGCATTGGAATGGCCACTGACAATGAAAAATATTGTATTTTTTTCTTATAAATATAAATCTTAGAAAAAGTTACTGGGACTGCACTTTTAGCGTTGCTTGTACATATGCCGTTATATGTATATGTTATAATTACATAATATATTTTGACATACACATACATCAGCATTGTAACATAGTTTTCCGGGTTATAGAGTAAGTAGGGTTTAATGTTAACCGTCTTTACTGGGAAATTACCAATACCTAAAGATATATTGAGTGTCCAAACCACTAAATAAGACGTTGATATAGAACATTGTAGCTAATATTAGTCCAAACTGATCTAGCAGTGCTTTACACAATATTTTGAACATCTCCAACTCACCCTCGAAGATACTGTCCGCCCTGGCGAAGTACACGTACTCGAAGATGCAGAAGGCCTGAGGGTTGCCAGCCGGCCGGTCCACGACGGCCACGGTGCGCACGCCGTGGCGGGACATCTCCACGATCTCGCCTGGCAACACTTCGCGCACGTATCTCGCGCCTGGAATAGAATTATCTATATGAAATCTCGGCTTCGTGCACTGCAACGTGATTTTGGCAGAATTTTCGCTACCTAGACCATAGACAGAACCACATAGAGATCCCGCCACATAAGCTGGCAGTAGCCAAACTTGGAACTAAATTTGACGTGTCCGCAATTGCGTGTTATTTTGTATGAAAGGTAAATTTAGTATTACCAGCGTTGTGTTTTTTGCCCACTCTTTGTAATTTTTATGTTTGTTAAGGGTGATTATAATAAATTTATTTCCGGAGTTTCTTGTTAGTTCTTCTCCAAGCTAGGGTCTCCGCTGATCTAACCTCGGTAAGAAATATGTAAAGACAATGCTCAGTGCCATGTTTGAAATAGTTTTTTTAATTTATACTTAGATCATAGGATAACTTTCAAAGAGAGCTTGTGATATTTATAATTTTGAATATATTATGGCAGATGGAGGCGTCGCCGCAGTTGCATAATTCACTGTTGCCAGTAAACACGCCAAAACTAGCAATCACTGTGCCATACGGCTCGATACATTATAGGTTTGAATAAAAATATTTTGACTTTTGACTTTGATGTATTAATTTGTTTTATTTGAGTTTATAGCTCTGCAACCAAAGACCGTTACAAATGAAACCTATAATGTATCGAGCCGTATGGCACAGTGAGTGCTAGTTTTGGCGTGTTTACTGGTAACACTGAATTACGCGACTGTGGCGACGCCTCCAACTGCCACCTTATGTGGCGGGATCTCTAACGAAATCCTTCATAAATCCAATTATGCGAATACATATTGTCGAATTGAATATATTAAAGGTTTTGTTATTTTTGTGAGTTTTCGATCGAGTCTATTGTATCCCTGTACGAAATTATTAGTATAGATAATGTACTACTGATCTATTACTTTTTAGTGCGAGTATGGTATTAGATGCTCTTACCGATGGAAAGGAATCCGCATGACTCTGAGGAGACGACCCAGCCCTCAGCCCTGTCCTCCACGCCGTTCTTCGCACAACCGTTCATCAAAACTGAAAGCAAAGAAGAAATATTAATAAATGTCTCGAATTACGAAAACAAAGATCACGCGTCACAGAGCTAACAACCTAATATATAATAACATACTAATGAAATTAATAAGAAATAAGATGGATAAAGCAAATAAATAAACAAACACATAGCTATATACGAGTACAACTATAATTAAACTTAGACATGTTAACTCTATGGTACCAAAAAGAAATTGACTCGGCAAGTATGTAGTAGCACTACCATAAATTGCCGATTTTATAAGTAGAGGTTATCGAAGTGAATGATTGAAAACGGCACGGATTACACAAATATTAAGTATCCCATATGCAGATGGATATTTAAATTTTGTCTGGTTTGTTTTAGTGTAATGAAAATTCCCTATAAACCAAGGCCATCTCAGTAAATGTAATAATAATCCCTTGGTAATTCATATCAAGTCATACATGCAACAAACTTCGGATATTTGGTACAACAAATACACATTTTTTGGTGACTGAAAACTGTGTTTACATTATTGAACATAATGCAAATGAGAGTGTAAAACACTTTTATAACATAATCCCTCGATTAAAGGAACGAGATACACCAAATGAGCCGTGCTTGGTTGATGTAAAATGAGACTAAGATCATTGATCAATTAATATAGGCTAATGAAAATCCACTGTTTCATGTTTAAACATGCATGTGATACAAAAACAGCTATAAAGTTGTTGTATATGGCATTTAATTCATATACCAAATGAGGTTTATCCTTTAGGGATTATGAACATCGGTTCACGTGCATATTTCTGTAAAGGTTGTTTTAGAGTAGCATGAAAAAACCAAATGCATTTTTCATCATTCCAATTTCAACATGCATCAAATTAATATCATATCAATAATTATCATAAAAAGAGAGCTAAAATTAAGAAAACAACTTACTAATTATATTTTCGATATGCAACCAAAAAATTATAGTAACACAAAAAAGTTAATCTTATTAAAAAAATGCTTTACTTTTTACTTTACTATTTAAAACAAAAAAATAGTAATAATGATTATCTCTACATCCAATAAATGTTAAATTATGGAATTTAGCTCTCTTTTTAAATGATTTTATAACTATATGTATGAATGGAGTTAAAATGCATCATGAAATACCCTTTTCGTGCTGTGGAGATGATTCTTTGTAAACATCTGAAAGAAAACATTTGCTTATATTAGACATGCATACCACATTTTAATGCTACAATAACATCAAACATAGGTTTAACTCTCGATGCTTCATTTAAAAATCTTCAAGAAGTAGCCTTTGAATAAATATTTCTTAATGAATTCTATTAGTCGATCGCATATCCTTATAACACTGATATTCCATATTCATATAATCATGCTTTTTAAAGTGTTCAAAATATTGTATTCTGGTCCATGCTAGTTACATACATACATTCATACACATCACGCTTGATTCCCTGTAGACCCTTCTACTTCTACCAATTCCTTGTTTTATTGTATATAACTTCAATATGAATTTATGAATAAAATAAAACACATATTTAAATTTCATTCATTGGTACATGCCAGAGCCGGAATTCGAATCTAGGAACTTCTCATAAGAAGTCAGAGGTCTTATCCACTGGGCTACAGCTAGCTTTTTGTGTAATGGCAGCATTCCTCACTTTTTTATCCCGCCAGGGGCGCTAGTGAGAATGGAGACCTGTCAAGTGTCAATTTCTAATCATTTTCTAATAATCTATTTGTTTATCAATAGTTCAACGTTGTTTATGATAAAAATGTCGGAAAAATATGTATGTTTATTTTTATTTATTTCAAATAATTTAATAATACGTATGTTTAATTAAATTATTTAACAAATAGATGTTTGTTTACATTATGAAAACGACCGGTTGGCATTTGACAGGTCTCCGTTGACTACAGCGCCACTAATTTGGAACTAAAACAATGTGGCCATTATATGAAACTCACACGAGGATCCGAGTGGCAGGATCTTGCCGAGGCAGAGCGGCCGGTTCCCGTAGGGGTCCCGCACCGCGTAGATCTTGTCCTTCAGCATTATCACTAGGGAGTAACTCAGGGGAGCCAGTCTGGAAACCACGAGGCAATAATATTCAACATTTACATGCTTTTACACAAAGTATTAAGACGATAACCATGGCTACTGCAACGTAGCCGAAACGTCGGGTTAATAAAAGGTAATTTTATTATATAAAAACTTACGCGATAAGTCCCGTTAATTATTAATCAAGAGTATAAATCGCGAATCTCTTAAAACTATGTATTAAGAGTTATAAGATTAACAAAATTCAGGATGAATACAATTAGGTATAGCTAAATAGATAAGTAATCACAGAACTCTTATTACATACATACTATATATCCTTTAAGACCACACAGACAGTAACAAATCCTAGGTCACATATTAAGGTGATGTCATACGACACAATGGTAACATGTAGTTAGCCTATCGCCCAACAGATTCCATTTACGACTAGTCGCTTACAACGACTTGGCGAGAAGAACTGCAGCTAGTTAGCATTCTTATTACGTCCCAGTGAAAATAAGAATAATAGTGTGGCGACCTCTAGAGCGCCACACACACAGAGATACCTAAGTAAACCTAGGTTGCAATTAGTTAAACATAATTACCACAGATGACGCCGCCAAGAATAAAAATAATAATTGCACACAAATCAATTTCCTAGAACGCGCAATTGAAATATTTATCGGAAACAAGATATATAGAAATTTCCAACTCAGGCCATTAGCCTGGACGAACACCTGGCCAGGTAGGAAGCTTCCTCTTTTCCTGTAGGACACAGTGGAACCAACAATAGTGTCCTAAATATAAAGCAATATATGGTGCTGGTGGCATACCTCATGAGGTGGTTGATCCTGGCGGGCCAGTCGGGGCCGTCGGTCTCCCCCTCGGGGGGGTTGAGGCACAGCGCCTGCGTGATCAGCTCCGAGTCCGAGTGGGTGGACAGACCCACGCCTCTGCCCAACACCTGCGGATAAAAAGGTTTGAAGGTAAAAGTGTATGTATGGTATTATATCACTATTCAAAAATTTTAAGTAAGGTCACTTGTATGTACATTTTTTTATAAAACACTAGTGACCCGCTCCGGCTTCGCACGGGCATAAAATATATAGCCTACTCCACTATTCATAAAACCTTCCTCTTGAATCACTCTATCTAATTAAAAAAAAACGCATCAAATTCCGTTGCGTAGTTTCAAAGATTTAAGCATATAAAGGGACATAGGGACAAAGAAAGCGACTTTATTTTATACTATGTAGTGATATTTTATAAAACATACGATATGTGACGACGAATTTTGTTGTTTGATTGTTTATATAAGTTATGTCACTTGTGTTGATACCTAGGGTATCAAGGCTTTGTCACTTGTCTAAGTCTGCTGCCGCCATTAAGCAGCCGAGAGTTTACTATTCGAATTTTCCGTGTGTACTCCTCATTGTGATTTCTCTATGATAAAAATATACGAATTGTTCCAAACATATCGCTGCTTTAAAACTTTATTTTTCTTGCACAGTACTAGCTAACTAAGGTACTATATTAAATATATGAATATATGTGAGTAAAGTGGAAGGGCGGTTACGTAGGGGCCGGCCCAATAAGACATATGACAGTCCCATACACGCTACATTGAAAAAAGGTGACATTAGGAGTACCTACAACCACCGGGTGTATGAGACGATGTATGAGTGTAAATGAAGCGAAAGTGGTCGTTTACAATCGGCACAAATGGGCATCCGTGTGGTCTGTTAGGATCGGGTCAAATGGGGACCCCTGCCACACACAACTAGCTGTGTAATACCATATTTTAAATGTAATTCAATTGAATGAAATGTAATTTTATGTGTTGTGTATTATGTAATCCAATTATTGCCTTTGAATTTTATTGTAAACGTTGAATATTGTATGTAATAATTGATGTGGATGTCCGGCAAGGTGGGAAGACGACCTGCGCAGGTTGGCCGGCATCGAATGGATGCGAACGGCCACTGACAGGGAGAAGTGGCGTCATTTGGGGGAGGCCTATGTCCAACAGTGGATTCAGACAGGCTGATGATGATGATGAGTATGTATGAGACGATGTATGAGTGTCAATGAAGCGAAAGTGGTCTGTCAGGATCCTGTCCCTCTATAGGGAAGCAGGCGGCATGGTGGCTTACCATCTTGCGCAGGCTGCTGCAGTTGACGAGCTCCCCGTTGTGCGCGAGCGCGAGCGCCCCGTGCGCCGTGTGCACCACGAACGGCTGGCAGTTCACCTCCTCCGACGCCGCCGACGTCGAGTACCTAAGACCACGTGTACCATTAGTATTGCTATAGTCTGTACCTAGATTATGCGAGAAATTACGAGGAACCTCTGGTTATGTTTAAGTGTTTATATCGATCTCCAACAATTTAATTACGTATAAAATATAATATACAATTGCATACGACTAATATAACTAAAAGTAAACGATTATTATTATTTATTCAAGCCTCTACTTTCCTAATAGAATAGACGATTATCAATCGCCATTTTGTACGATCTTAGCATACCATTTCTCTTACCTCACTCACACCCATTCTTATACAGGCGTTTATTCACGCAAATTAACATGTGATACATTTTAAAATACATATTGACACAGTATCGCTATTTTGTATATTTACTCTAAACTACTATTAGAGACATTTTCAACATACTAAATATATTCCATCTGGTCACATTCACTCGAATTCCAACACTTTAACTTTAGACACAATTCACAACACACCAACTAGCGCCATCTATTCAACCCTCAGTGAACTCCATAGTCCCAAAGTACCCTCACCTGGTGTGTCCGATGCCGAGGTTCCCCTTGAGCTTCTTCATGGCCTCGTCGTTGAAGATGTTGTTGATGAGCCCCATGCCCTTGTGAGAGTTGAAGGTGCGCGCGCTCTTGCCCTCCGACGTCACTATGCCGGCTGATTCTTGGCCTCTGGAAGGGTATTATATTGGTATTATATTATATATAGGTAAAATACAACACGGTAAAATACAATAGAGGATTAGTCAGAAAATTCCGTATAATATACTTATAGCATAGTTATCGGAGTGTAATAGCATGGATGTAGAATATTGGCAACACGCTCATGGCCTAATACATTAATTACATTGACTCCTAATCCCTTAGTAGCCTATTACCACATACCGAAATGCTAGCTACCCAGTCTTGCATTCTCGCTGTTTTCCTTCAAGTTTAATACTACACTGATGAGACTCCACTGTCTGTATCGTTCGTGGTATATTGATATATCCGTACATACATACAAATCACGACCGTTTCCCTACAAAGGGATAGTTTTTGATCACAAATCCCCATCTGTCCTAATCTTTACAAACTTTCGCTTCATTAAAGATCGGTTAGCCGCCTGAACGTTAATCGTGAGGTTCCGGGTTCGATTCCCGGTGTAGGCAGAGTTAAAAACTACGCTTTCTACTGCTTTCCAGTCTGTTCGTTGATTAAATATGTTATAAATGTATTTATCTGTATATATTTCTTAAATATACGTTGACTAGTACCCTTAACACAAGTTTTAAATGTACTTTACCAAACTAGCTAGTTCAACAAGTGTAATAATAGCCAAATATTATTATTATACATCTCCACACACACTCGGCCTTTATAGTTCTATGGTGGTACCTGTGCTGCAGCGCGACCAGCCCGAGGCAGATGACCTGTCCCACGTCCACCTGCGTCGGCCACTCGCCCGTGCCAATGGCGCCGAACACGCCACACTCGTGCGTCAGACCTAAGACATGCAACGGGTTAATATTTAGTACCTACTACAAGTACAAGCTAAGAACTATACTTTGGACAAAAAGAACCTAGTTTATTGTCTCTTCTGGGTAGAAAAGGAGGTAGTTATTAATTAATTGACATCTGAGTTGATACGGCTAATAAAAATGAAACAAACAAATACTTTCATAACTATCAAATTGCGGGGAAGAAAGGGTTGGCATGTCCATCTCTGCACTTATCACTACATAGTAAACAAAGTCGCTTTCTTTGTCCCTTATCCCTATGTATGCTTAAATCTTTGAAACTACACAACGGACTTTGATGCGGTTTTTTTAAATAGATAGAGTGATTCCAGAGGAAGGTTTATATGTATAATAACCATTATATAGTGGAGTAGGCTTTATATTTTATACCGGTGCGAAGCAGGAGCAGGTCGCTAGTATTTATATATATTTATTTTATGGTCACCTCAAACTCACATGTTAACCGGATGGTCAGTTCATAATGTAATTGAAGGTAAGCCGTGTCTATTTTTACGAGAACTGAGTCAAGCTGTAGATAATCTAAATAGTAATTAGAATCCAGCTCCAAAGGAATCTAAGTTATTTATTACAAAAATAGATGGCAATAATTTTATACAGTTACAACTTAAAATCCCTGATCTTTTAAATGTAATATTACAAAATCTCGTGCAATACTATGTAATGTAAGAAGAGCGTAGATTATCATCACGCGGACATTATCAGAGGTCAGGGGAGCTTGCGTATCTCCACTGAGATGTCACCCAAAAATTATCGCCTTGGACCGCCAACGATAAGGAATTGTAATGACTTATATACTTCGAATTATAAGCTAATTGCGCGCAAAACCAGAAATGTAGTTATTACGAGTATTGGCATTTTATGTACTTAAATATATGTCTTGCATCTTTATGTTTTTTTTTAACTACTAATATAACTATAAATATTTCAATGTAGCTCAGTCGTAGCGGCCTTGATTCTGAATTAGTGGTTTCAGCATTCAAACCTCACTAAAGTTCTAATTATTTCTTAGAATATGAAGTAGAAGTGCTTGTAAATAGCGCTACTGTTTACCACCTATCACATTGAATACTAACTATCTGGGGCCCAGTCCACTAATACAATAAAGGCGATCATAGAATTACTAACTTCACAATTGCCACCCGAACCTATAAAGGTCGTAAAACTGAGTATATAGACAAACGCCTTCGCGTTCGCGTTTAAGAGAGGAAATTAGGTAACATTAATAATTAGTCAGGATCGTTCCATGTGGCGATCGATAGCCTCTATCTATTCTTTTAGGAACGTAGAGGCGTCAATAAATCTATGAAATGCACTACTAAGGTTTATACTAAGTAAAAGCCTTTCAACATTTCTCTTACCGGATTCTACGGCTCCCCGTCCGTGCCGTTTGCTCCGGATGGCCACGGAGGGTTGTGAGTTGTCGCACCGACAGTTATCCTCGCTTTGTTGCATGGACAGTCTGTCTACCCCCTGCGGACCGCTGCCGCAAGCTTCCGGTCCGCGCGGACCGTCCATTGTTACTGGAAAAAGAAAACATACATATCATTTAGTATGTATGTAATAAAACTATTATTTACAATAAAAACAAATAAAATAAAACTTGAAAGGAAAAATATCTCCTTTAGCTCCTCGCTGTCAGAGAAAGGCACGGTCCCCAACACACTGGCAACATTACCTCTCTGAAGTATTATGTATGTAAGTATATATGCATTCGCGACCTTACAATCCTTTCGGGTTAGTCTGAAGTCGAGTGTCTGCCATTGAGCATTGATTTGTTTTGGTTTTATAAAGTAATTAAGAAATCATATTAAAATAATATTATTTTGTATGTAAGATTAACTACTACTAATTAACTACCTCTACAATAGGCGAAAACGAGAGAATAACTAAATAATAACAAAAATTAACAATAATAGAAATTACGTATAATAGTCTTGTCAGCAACTTGGCTTAAGAACGTGTAAATTAAAAATGAATTATGGATGAGCAAGTTTAATAAATACAAATTAAAGAAAGCATAAAAGATAAGTATGTCATTTAAATGTCATTTCCCTAAGCACATTAATCAAGAGAAGAAAGAACATTTACTTTGGAAATACCTATACATGTACAGTCAGCGCTAAAAGTGCAGTCCCAGTAACTTTTTATAAGGTTTACGTTTTTAAGAACGAAAGACAATATTTTACATTTTAAAACTGGGGCTACTATGCATTGTCATGACCACTATACGTTCGCGTGCTTCGAAATGAAAAATATTGTCTTTTGTTCTTAGAAACGCAAACCTTATAAAAAGTTACTGGAACTGCACTTTTAGCGCTGACTGTACCTTACATTTACTGTATAACAAATACATAACCGTCATATCTTCACAGCATTCACGGTTCCTAACTTTCCCGATCCTGGCAAATCATTTATTTTCATACATTTACTTTATTGACTTGAACGTACATATACATATGTACGAACTATCAATTTGCTACCTACAAATTGTCGGAAAGAATGGCAGCTACATACGTACATACACAATACGCCTAATTCCCTGTTGAGGGGTAGGCAGAGATCACGGATCCCCATTTGTTCCGATCCTGACTACTTCTACAAATATACGTCCCATACTTCAAGAAGAAGAGATCTACAACTACTACTACACCCATATATTCTTACTTAATTATCCCATAGAGTTAAATCTAATTCACGTCGTTGTCATATTTAATAAAATTTGAAGCCAATCTAATTCCTTACAGTATCAATTACATAATATACGTACACTGAATCAAGTGGCAAAATTAAACATTAAATGATGACACTGATTACCTAATATTACGTCTCATTATACCATCTCCGTAAACCGAGGACCTTGGCTCATGTTTAATAAGCGATAATGCCATGCCAAAAGCGTTCTTATCAAACGATTTTTACAAACACGTGGTTTACGATACTAAGATGAAATATTGGACAAATAATACTGTAATATCATTTTTTAAATGACGGCATTGATGGTTAGTTAATACGCAGTAAGCTAAATGTTATCTTGAATTAATCTAGAAAGACCAAAATAAATTAAGTTGTGCATAAGTATTTGTATATGTTACGGTAACCGTTAGTAAATACAAAAGTATGCAGCAGTAAAGGATTAGGGGTAAATGGAATCTATTGTCCGATAAGCTAGAAACATACCTACATACACATCAAGCCTGATTCCCTGTAGAGGGTAGGTAGAGATCACGGATCCCTATTAGCCCGATCCTGACAGACCACTTTCGCTTCATTGACACTCATACATCTTCTCGTACACACTCGGCTAGAAACATAATACATAGTCTAGAAACCGGTCACCAATGGTCCATATAACATCATAACCCCAATATTCATGCTAATGAGAGACCAAGGAGATGTTTTCATGTCTCGTATGATCTGTCCACCTCAAAAGGACGTGAATGTATATGTATGTAATTCAGAAATTACAATCAAACAAAATGATTTGTAAAAACCTGAATTAAGAATTGAAAAGGAGATCTTCGACATCAGTCTTCATTTTGTTGGACAACAGGCATGTTGAATATGTATATGTCAAGTCTTGTTAGTTCTATAACCTGAACCTAGGTATTCAGATGCCCAGTTCGGTGAGTTAAATGTTTAACTACAATAAAGCCAAAAATAAATTGATGGCCTGTTTAGAATATACTAGCTGAGGTCACACTTAATCCTGCCTAATACTTGAAGAGGTACTCAGTTCTTTCGGGTAGTCTCTCACTTACTTATAGAATTTTATTCTAAGTGGAGATATAGTATTTTAGCTATGGTTATGAATCAGTTATGGTTAACATGACACCCCTTCCTAAGTGATAAACACAGTTGTTACTTACATAGTTAGTAAAGAGATAAGTACATGAAGGCATAGCAATGGTTTAGTTTAAATTGATTACTATTATTTTGAAGTAAACTTCAGTACTATTTAGCGTCCAATCAAACAGATAAATATTCCCCCCAATAGATATTAAGATGGCTTCTGATTTAATATCTGCCCAATACATTTAGACTAGTAAACAAATGACGAAATTGGATCACAAGTAACTGGTACAAAACAACGAGCATTCGATGACGTCAGGATCAAAACAATAGGTCCAATAAACATATTTTTTACCCCTATGACGTCGGAGATAAGAATGCTTGACCATTTAATCGGGACATCAACCCGACGTTGTTTTGAATGGGACGTCAGAACTTAGGTCATTGTTTAGTAGGTCACAATAAAGTGGTTAGGTTAGCTTTACAGGACCCTTACACAAGTGGCAAAATGCTGAGAGAATAGAACACAAAACGTATGGTATTGGTTTAGACAGATCACGTGACTTAGCGAATACGTAAATACATTTTGATTTCTATTTTTTGCTAGTTGTCTAAGGGTCCACCATAGAGGTTCTATACATACATGCATACACATCACGCTTGATTCCCTGTAGACGAGTAGGCAAAGGTCACGGATCCCCATTTGTCCCGATCCTGACAGACCACTTTCGCTTCATTGACATTAATACATCTTCTCATACACTCTCGGCGGTTATAGATACACCTAACGTCACCTTTTTTTAATATAGCGTCTCTCTGACTGTTATATGTCTTATTAGGCCGGCCCCTACGTAACCACCCTTCCACTTCACTCATATATATCTAAATGTCCAAAGAATAAATTGGAAGTATTGCAAAAACCACATAGATTTTTTTGTAATCCAATAATTGGTAACTGCACTGACTAGGTATCGAACTCAAAACCTAAAGTTTCATAATTCTATGTCATACAACTTTAGCCACACCTGCTTTTAATACTATATAAAGATACGAATACGCTAATAAGATTTATGTAAAGGGCATACTGCAATAGTTTTAACACGTTATGCAGAAAGATGACAGATAGGTTCATACCTCCCCCTCATACCCTCATGGTTCTAGCATAAGATCAGCGCAGTGATTGTACTTCAATCATTGTATATATGCTGAGCTGGGACCATCACACTGGGCAATGACATGCACATGTAGGATTTAATAACTTACTGGTATAAACTCCTTTTCTCTTTTTTTTTAATTTCCTGTCTGTGTATGTTAATGTATTTTTGTGAATAAAGCTTATTATTATTATAGGCGAAAGGTAATTAATTAGTTTGTGTGCTCAACTAGTTTGATTATTACAAATATAGATTTATATTTATAGCTCAATTCGTTTAGAAACTAGTCGATATTGCACAATAATAAACATTACCTTTATAAATGTCATAATCTTCTCCTGTGTTTTACAATGGAACCATGCTTGGCATTGGACATAGGTAGATAATATCTACATCATTAGAGCCCGTTAGAAAATTATTATTTACTATTATCTAGGTATTTATTTAGGTTTTGGTCTAAGGTGGAGAATTTCGTACTGTTAGAGACTAAAAAACCAATCTATAATCTCCGAGTGTGTATGAGAGTTAATGAAGCGAAAGTGATCTGTCAGGATCGGGATAAATGGGGATCCATGATATCTTCCTACCCCTCTACAGAGCATCAGGCGTGATGTGAATGTATGTATTTTTAGCCCAAAACTATCTATAGGAACTGCTATAGGTAGGCTTAAACAACAGGAAACATTTATATTAAGAACACTTAGCACATTTTGCTGACACTTACAGCATGGTATAAACAAAATACTTCTTAGAAATTTATTACAATAATTTCAATAAGCACAGTAGTCAGATATATAAACACACCATTACATACAAAAGGTAGCGTAGCTTTTCAACTCGTCATGTCACATTATGAGAATATATTTTATACTCTATTACACCAATTGAACTAGCCCCTTGTTAAGTACAAGTAAGTAAATTAACATTCGTGTTAAAAGTAGTAGAAAACATATTAAAGTAATATATAAGTACTTATTATAGATAAATAAATGCATATATACCTTAAACAATCAAAGACCAGCCTGGAAAGCAGAAGAAAAGCGTAGATCTTAACTCTGTCTCCACCGGGAATCGAACCCTCATGATTAGCGTTTATGTGGGTAACCTATTGAGCCACTAAGGTCGTCGTAGAGGTAATTACAATGTTAACAACAGCCTTTCTTCGCATCAATTCGTACAAACCGACAAAGGGATACCGGTCAAACCTAGGTACAACCACAATAGACACTAAAAATGTCTTAAAGTTTCGTTTTCTATTTTGTGCCTAAAGATTCTATCTACTCCAATTACGTCCCAATGGTTCGTTATTATTACATACCATCCATTTATCGTCCTTTAATCTCTTCAGGGTTGGACCTCGGAGATATAATCACTCTTAGGTCACTTTTTAGCATGAATATTGGCGTAACAATGTCATAATGCAACATTTACCCTCAAACCGGAAACATGCGACATGCTAGGAAGAACGGCAGCTAGCTAGCATTTTTTTTACGTCCCAGAATGTTTAGGTTCGTTTTTATGTATTATTAAGTCAAAGTCAAATGTTTTTATTCAACATACCTACTAGTACAGTACATTCATTGAAAGTCAAAACATTTGCCTGACACTGGTTGTCTCAGCGTTGAAATTCTACCGTCGCGTCGGTTCAGAAGCCCTGGCTCGGAGAAGAACCAACAAGAAACTCCGGCTTTCAGGATTTTTTGCCCAGTGCCAGTCACAAAAACGAATTATACATAAACATAAGCCTCAGTCATATACCAGTGTGCCATATACATAGAGCGTATGCTAAAGAAACATATTGGCTATCAGTGCGTGCGTTGGGTGAGTTTATCGGTTGTTTGCCGCCGTGTGGTGGAAAGCTCCGGCCGTTATCTGCCCCCCCGCGGCCCCTGGCTGATGACACCGGCACGCGGGTTGCGCTCACTCGCAGGGCTGCCTATTGGCCTATTAAGACGGACTATTGGAACTAGATGAGGAAGCCCAAGTCGATAAGGTTGGGTGTAGTTTCGTGGGTGAAAGAACATAGTTAATATGTTCAGATAACTCATACCCTATCTGTGAATAAAGGTAGACGCACCAGATTTCACGTTAGATTATTTATGAAAAGATCTAAGACAATAAACTACTTTTATTTACTTATCCTTTAATAGGAATTTGTAAATGTATTGGAGAAAAATCGACAAAATAATCTCCACCCTTGCCCACAACTACATAATTTCGTCTCATGTTGACCAGAATCAAAGTAACACGCTCACAAACCAACCTTTGTTTTAACCCAGTGATAAATTTGCATATATTCAGAACACAAAAACAACAACCTGTTTCACCAACAAATAGACCTTAATCGGATATAAAATTCAGGACAGTTAGATCACACACAACTAGTGATGTAAACAAAGAAAATTTTAAATAGTTGCACCCTTTTGAAGTCCCAATTTCGCAAATAATATATAGTGACAACCCTGTTTCCGATATAAATGTCTCAAATGATATAATGAATGAGAAATAAACAAAGATTGAACTTGACACATCTCAATATGCGAAACAAAGTTGTAATTATATTATTTCCTTAGGCCATATAAATTAATATATGCATAATATGTATAAAATTACCTTTTATATTTATAGGACTTAGATCTAGTGATCTAGCCAAATTCTAGGATCTAAGAGGATTATTCTCGCATTGTCTTTTAGGTTCATCAAAATGATTACAAAATATTAAGACATTACTACTGGGCCCCAAGTCTATTAATACGTTATTAATCCTAGTCTATAAAAACCAAGTCATACAATCTTCATTTTGAATGCTAAATTTGTCACTTTATTTAATCCAATAACAATTTCACACCATTACTGAAATGATATTAAACTACGATTTAGCAATAAAATAGTGAATTTGGGCCCTTGATTTCAATAATACAGCTACAATACCGTTGTAAGAAGTGCTTAAGAGACTTGAGGTTTTCTTAAGCTATAAAGCTTAATTTACTAAGTGTAGGATTACTCAACAAAAGCAAGGATTGCGTCATGAAGAAAACAAACGATATCATGCATAATATTGACCTCGCTGGCGTAATGGGTCAACGATCTTAATTCTTGCTCAGATTCCGCTGTTCGATTCCCGGGGGGTGTAACCTAAACTGACTAGGTGGTAAATATGAACTTGTGTGAACAAAGTACTTCGTAAATACAATCAAAGTTCCATACATATATTCACGCACGTACTTCGCTTATTTGCATAGTTAGAGACTATCGATTGCCATCTGTAAAATGTCCTACCAAATCCCTCTTGCCTCACTCACACCCATTAACTCTTCATGTTCTTCTGTTTACGACATCCAAAAATATTGTATTAATAATATAAAACCACATTCAATGACAGTCTTAATTTAATATGGCATTTGTTTTACAAGTCTCTACCGAAAAAGTATTCACTTTCGTATATTTAAGCAAAGAAATGCTTTTTTAGTTATATCTAGTAAAATTTACTTTTCTTACGCAAATTCGATGAGTATATATAAATTTTTGCTTATCTAGCTTAGAACAGGCTATTATTCTATTATAAGCACTAGTTATTATTAACGTGACCTAAGGCCTCAGACTAGTTAGTATCGACGCCACGTCTTCTATTACACTTCATCTGTTATGTCAAAATTAAAGACGCAAATAGTTTTTGCTCCTCACATTTCGAAGCAAGTGTAGCTTGTACTGATATTGTTGTTTGAAGTATAATGAACTATATTTTGAAGTTATATTTCAGTATTATTTTATACAAATACAATTATATAGTTTAACACATGGTTAGTGTATGTTAATGGTCTAAACATATTTAAGTTAATTTATTATAATTGCATTAAGGTTCTGCCTACACTTTCAGGACTTATTGCCACGAGTATACAGGGTGGCGCATTCAAAACGGTCAGTATGGGAAAGTCTGAAACTATAAGAGATACGAAGATTTGTTCTTAGGAACCATGTCACCGATTTTGATATAAAGAAAAACTGCATTCATACTTTCTTTGAAAAAATAACTGTATCCAGTACGGGAATCGAACCCGGTTGCTGTGAAAAAATAAATTAGCCCATTTTACTTTTTCTTTTTAAATATCGATTGTGTAGGTCTGAAGCTGTAAATTTCTCTATGAAACATGGTGTCGAAAATGAATAAGATGCATTGTTTTGGCGTACTTTAGTTTATCATAGTAGTTAACATACACCGTAACAATATTCAACAGACATGTAAAATTGACACTATTGCTGTTTGTAGTTTTGTACATCCCTACTTGTTACATACACCATATCCTGTGGCATTAGCATTGCATTAATCCTTTAAGGAGGTTTTTTTATCTACAGTAATCAAAAACTAACAATCTATTGAAAAGTCCACTTAAAGTGACGTGTTAAACCATATTAGAAAATTTCTTGTGGGATTACGGATAAGGATACCTAAGGATAAATTTCACAAAACAAGCTATGACACCGTTGAAGACCTATAAGTAGCAATAAAGTCAATTGTAACGCAAATTCACCACATGAAAATACAAAATTCAATAGTAAGATCGTTACCTAAACGTGTTGAATATTGTATTGAAAACAACGGTGGTCACTTAGAAAACCTACTATGATAAACTAAAGTATGCCAAAACAATGCATTTTATTCATTTTCGACACCATGTTTCATAGAGACATTTACAGCTTAAGACCTACACAATTGATATTTAAAAAGAAAAAGTGTAAAGGGCCAATTTATTTTTTCAAAGCAACCGGGTTCGATTCCCGTACTGGATACAGTTGTTTTTTCAAAGAAAGTATGAATGCAGTTTTTCTTTTTATCAAAATCGGTGACATGGTTCCTAAGAACAAATCTTCGTATCTCTTATAGTTTCAGACTTTCCCATACTGACCGTTTTGAATGCGCCACCCTGTATACTACTACGTTCTAGTTATATCAACTCTCTCACGAAGTCTAGTTTCCAAGTTACGACCTATTTATTCATGTTCCGTAAATCTAGGGCTTAACCACAATATACGACTTTCGAGTTAATCTTAGACTTAACTTACTTATTTATAATATGAATGCAAAAATGTTAACCTAAGTATTGAAAAAGGGTTACATTACAAATACATAGTTTCACCAAATGTGCAGAATTTTATGAATGTTAATGAAGCTAAATTGGTATGCAAAGATAGACATCATTCAAAAAACTTTAGGATACTACCTTAGTTTATTTGTAAAGGAAAACGATATGTGTCACGTTGTCATATAAGAGTGAACTTTTGGAATATAGTGTCACTATAATAAATCAGATCAGATATTCAACGATATAGTTTAGGTAATAAGAAAGAGTTGAAGACTTAAAAAGAAAACTTGCGGTCTAGAACAAGATGTAGTCACTAAGATAGTAAAGGGTATGTTTTGATGGCTTGCATTATAAGTTGACGAGGGGTATGTATGGATGAAGAGGAATGACCATCACGTGGAGATGTAGTGATACCAAAAATATGTTATATACTGAAGAAATTTGACATTAGAAGTACTAAACTATGAGAACTATGTACATATAATAATCTACGCGCCGCTATTGAAGTGAAATAAATGTTGAATTATCCAAGATCGGAAAAATACGAGTCCCTGAACTCAACCTACCTCTAAAGGGGCATTTATTACATATGTATGTATGCTTTAAACCGGGTTGACGGGTACATAGGCTTAGGCATATTTGGATCGAGTTATCTGCGAAACCAGGTCAATAACACATCTATAAAGAAAATCATTTAGATAAGTGGAATACGCATGCATATTATTGTAAACAACACATAGTATTTTAGATCTTACATACATAGATAAATGACACCCCTTTTCAACTTATAAGGGGTAACTAGTTAGAGGCTTTAGTCTATCTGTTTATATCGATATTTATAGCTTTCATTTCCGTAACAAAACGTAAGATTTTTTTCGGTAAATCATTCTCACTTCATTGCCATTCCATACGTATTCGTCGGATATCGTTATTTCTAAAATTCATTCTTCGCTAAACCTACTGGTACCGATAGGTGATGATTGCACAAGTCAACATTGTTTATAACGTATTTGAATACACTTATAGGTATATAATGATCGAAGAACTTGTCTCATGACTAATTTGGGAAGTATATACACGTAATTTAGGTATATCGGTGATGGTGCTAGCCTAAGTCATCAAAGTTTCAAAGAACTTCCCATTTCCCTTAATCACCTCTCCCGGAAAGGTGTTCGTCGTTAATTTGGGTCGCTATATTGAAAAAAGATGACGTTAGGAGTACCTATAACCGCCGAGTGTGTATGAGAAGATGTATGAGTGTCAATGAAGTTGAGGTTTGTCAGGATCAGGACAAATGGGGATCCGTGATCTCTGCCTACGCCTCTACAGGGAATCAGGCGTGATGTAATGTATGTAGTATAGTAATTGCTATAATGACATAATGAGAAAATACGTAAATATCAATTAGTTAGTGGAAACAAGTTAATCTATTTGATATTAAGAAACCACATTCATTTAGGAAAACTAATGGTTAATTATCATAGCATATTTGAGTATGTAACTCCGTTAATCACTGTGGGGTTGACAGAACCTTAAAAACGTATCTCATTGTTAAGCTGTAGCATTATTACGTTTATAATTGTATTTATATGGAATATTTATTGGAAAGAGGTTGCTAGTACATCCATCCAATAAATTGCTCAATTTGCTCCCAATCATTTGGTCACCTTCTAAGCAGCCAGTAAGAAATGAATCTTGTTGGTGTTCTATAAAGTCCCAATCTAGCATAACAGTTGACTGATATAATATGATATTGTTATGAAATTCAAAACATTATTAAGAAATCAACTTATTCATAAAGCCATGATGTAATATACACCTCCTGTTTGTGATGACATGGTTAATCTATTAACATAATTTTGTCTTGATTTGGATCTTAACAATTTATACCAAAATCCCAAAGACAAACTACCAAACTCCGTCCAACCTGCACAGTACTAACATTCGGTAATACATTGTAGTGTTAAGTCAGGACATAGGAACATCATTGTAACTATGGTCCTTACTGTTGCTTAGCTAAGGACCAGCTTAGTGACAAGCATAGTCCAGCATTGCCAGAAGAGTCACCATCCTCAGTCATGAGGAAGCTATTGGAAATAGTTAGATACTGTTGCCAATACCAACCAGTATCTTTTCTTCCCAGTATATCCTCGGATATTATTAAGGGGAATTTATTGGACGATGCGCTAACCTATCAACATGTTATATAGTTGCCACGAAAGCAGCAGATAGTATAGCCTGGATATCTGTAAAGTCACGCCCAAAGGAAGAGATAGAAGATTGAGGCGTTCAACAAAAAGCAGAGAAAGAATGACAGACAACTAATTATATCCTATTCAAATTCCAGACAGTATAAGAGTAATTATTATAATTAACTAGTGTCATTTAAATCTGAATGTTTTTTATGTATACTGAACAAAAATAAAATGTTTATCTTATTAATTTTTTTTGTTTTATTCCTGAATAAATATGAAATATGCCCTGAGGAATTGACAACATAGGAATTTGTAAGCGAGCATTCCATGTTAATTTATAATTTTTATAACAATAACACAATAAAGAATATATAAAAGAGCTATATCCAGCTTTTATTTTAGGCCTTTGATTGTGCTAATATCATTGTGATTTAGGCTAAAAGTCAAACCTAAATAAGTCATAATATTATCAAACAGAAAAGTATGTAAGAAATAATATTTGGTACCATAAAATACCAGATAATAAAGGGTAACGATAAGTATAAAACAGGTTTAATTACTTTGATGTTTTGGCATTTAAAACGCTGAAGAAAAACACAAGAAACATCACGCACGGTAAAAAAAACATTCATAATTATAGTTTGAGTATTTTGAAAGTTCCTGCTCTTCACATGGCTTTTCATGCCCTTAAAACACTTGAAAACAATCGCTCTTATAGTAAATACTAACTTTAAACAGATTTCGATTATAGTCTCCCAGAATAAATAGTATAAAAAGTGTGCAAAATTAAAGAAAACTTATTCAAAACTTCCATCGATAACAACAGCTGATTGTTTCAAAGTTTGTTGACAACATTTAGGTTAATTTATACGAAATAGTAAACACTTGGCACTCACCTGATTAGTAGATTATTTGCTGACGAAATAAAGAAGAAATCGTTTTATAAAGACGACTAATTTAGAGTAAAACACAAAAGTAATTGATATAAATACAAGAAGCACGCTTCAAGTTAAATGCGAGACAGAGATAAATACATTTGACAGATGGAGGTAGAGGCTGTGTAAAATTATTGCGCGGTCTTGATACTTTACAATAACCTTGAACGTAAATATTGCCAATTTAATTAGTAAATATTTTTATATGCGTTATAAATTTTCAATTAACATTTCTATAAGTATACAAATACCTATGAATATGATTGTCCTGAAAGCTAAAACATTATCACATAAATAGTTAAGTTTGTACTTTTATTTAATGGGGCTATGTATTCTTTACTCTTATTATTTCTGATACATAACTATACATTTTTATTTTCGGTGAGGGAAAACATCGTGACGAAACCTTCCTGTTCCCGAACAGCTATTACCTACCACCTATCATATTGAGTAATGAATTACTAGCTTCTCAATTGTGGAGATGGAAACCTGAACCTCTAACTACGCCGCAACTCATATTTCCTTAAAAAATATGTATTATTTTTATAATAATAAGCTGTATTCTGGAGTAAAAATAATTAACTTTGAGTTATAAATTTTACTTCAACTCTACAGTAAATTTTTATTACTCTATTTATTTAGTGCATTCACTACACTGAAAGACAATTTTATTCTATGTATGTTTGCTAATTGCTTAATGTAGGTTATTAGTTATTACAATGAACCCCAGCAAATTTATAACATCGAAATATCAACAGCACTGATGACTGACAGTTACAAAGTATTAAGACCTCCCAATCATTCAATTAGAGCCTTTTATCAGTGGCAACAAGTTGGTCCGCTGTTGTGAAGAGTCCGCGCAAAACACGTGGTCATTATTCCGCTCATCGCGATATCTTTCGGCCGATCAGAATTTATAAATAAAAGGCCCTCCACAAAAGTTTCTGGCTTGTCTTGCGTTATCAATCGCTTTTGAAACAGTATCGGCACTATCATGGCTCAACCGAAAGAAGGTACGTAAATTAATAAACTTTTTGGTCAAATAAATCATGCCGCTGCACAACGGTTTTGCAACGTTGGACACCGTTGAATGTTTATGCTAGCAATTTTAGTTTATCGTGGTTTAGCGGGAAAGTTTAAACTGTATATTCAATGCGGTAATAAAATTCTTATTATCTTATCATCATGTATTTGGGATTTATCGTTCAATTTACTTTATCAAATATATAAGTCTGAATACATATCTATTCTTTAGTTAACGAATTCCAATATACAATGTAATTATTTATTATGTAATTATTGTTTAATAGAAAGTATACAATATAATTATTCAATTAATAAAATCAATTATATAGAAAATTTTAAAATACAACCATTTAGATAATTACCTTAAAACTATAACTAAAATTTAATATTGTTAATTGAGGAAGTTATACACACATACTTCAAAAGGGACTGAACGAATGAATAGCTAAATACGTAGTTAATAAATTACGAAATACATAAGTTCTACGTTGCAGGAACAACGACATGCAAAAACCTACCTATTTTTCATTCATCGTTGATTTTCAACCACCAAAGACTTCTACTTTGTCCAGAAATGATACTCTTAGATAAAAATAGCAAGATATATAATACTTTTTAACATACATATTCATGTTATATCTTCCTCCAGTTGCAGGCTACAAGCTTGGCAAGCTCCTCATTGAGGGTAAAACCAAGCAGGTGTTCGAGCTGCCAGCTCTGCCAGGCCACTGCCTCTTGCTGAACAAGGACCGGATCACCGCCGGCGATGGAGTCAAGGCTCACGACCTCGAGGGCAAGGCGGCCATCTCCAACGACACCAACGCCAAGGTCTTCGAGATCCTCAAGGCTGCTGGTGAGTGCACATATCATCACTACATAGTATAAAACAAAGTCGCTTTCTCTGTCCCTATGTCCCTTTGTATGCTTAAATCTTTGAAACTACGCAACGGATTTTGATGCGGTTTTTTTTAAATAGATAGTGTGATTCAAGAGGAAGGTTTATATGTATTATAACATCCATTAAATAGTGGAATAGGCTATATATTTTATACCCGTGCGAAGCCGGAGCGGGTCGCTAGTATGTAGTATATAAATATATGTATGTCTTTCGTGTTCGGAAAGAAGAGAGCTTTGGAAGAGACCTATTGCGTCTGTGTCTTTTAGCTTAGTCTTAACAGTTATTTATTTATTTACATGCCATACACCTTACGGCTAAGTCGGCATCTTAACAGTTCTTTAGTTCAATAAATTCCATTTATATTTAAGCCATTGATGGACTTCTATTCTACTAGTTGTCGTAACAAAAGCAGATAGTTTGAATTCTTTTTACATCACACGGAAATTTAATGATTTAAACTCGTCAATAAAATTGAAATCAATCAATTTGCATCAATCAAAATTAATATCCCTTCTAAATAACCCTGCTGTTACCTTATTTAGTACTGACTGACCCAGACATAATTACATATGAGTGCTCAGAAAAGTCAACGCACCTATCTTAAACCAAGACTTACAAATTATTATGTAATTTTAAGTCATACTTTTATAGGTTAGTTGCTAATGTTACAAGCTTAGAATAAGAGTATCGCAACGTAACTTTGGACAAAAATGATTTATTCTAACCATTTATTTAAAAATATGTACTTGTAGTCTGGTTAGTTTCTTACTATTCCTAGGGTTAATTATTTGATTTGGTACGTGACCAGTATGTTGTTGCGACCACATGGGTATAAATAAACCAATAAGTGTATCAGCGACTTGAACCGGCTGACCCGCTGGGGATAAATAGAAAACAACTGATAATCAACCTATCTGCGGAATGATGTAACAAGTCCAAATGTGAAGAACAATGTTTGTTGATAATTGATAAAGGGGCGCTAGTATTGGGTCACGGGTGAACGTGGCTTTTTCCTTAACACCTCACAACATACCTATTTGCATACGTAGATGCGTAATGCACCGAATATTACAGAGAGGGAAAACATGGTGAGGAGACCTACATGTTCTCCGAACAGTAAATATAAACAGTGCTTGTTAATGGTGACACGGCTTAGCACCTGTCACATATACTGATGGTCAAGGAGGTTCGAGATGGCCATATAATACTATACTATTATGTTCGTGTATTAGGTGTTTTTTTGTAAACATTTACTTTATAACCTTTTGGTATATGTAATCTTCAGGGCCAGGTGTGGCCAGGTATACTTTTGTACATCATAATATCTATTCGTAACCGCATATTTTGATTGACCAAATTATTGAAATCACGATAAATAAATTTACATGTTCACAAAATATATTCACGAAGGTTTTTTTAAGTTGAAGGTTTTATAATTACACCAAATATTAAGTATTATTTTTTGTACATGCGTTCTGCATTTTCTTTCGACAACATGCTTAGACGAAAGACAACTCATTTCATTCAATGTATGTCCTAGACTAGCTCAGGACTTCCGGAACAACACTAGGTATATTGTAATGAGTAAATATTATTTATTTCCACTCGTGACGCAATACTCTGATTTATTAAACGACTTACCTATTCGATAAGAGTTCATCTTATTTATTAGTTCCGTATACTTAATTAAAAAAAATATTATCTTAGGTTAAGATTAAATTAAAATTTATTAAAATATAAAGAATGCTAACTGTCGTTCTTCCCTGCATTTTGTAGGAGGCGACTTAGGGACTGGTGGTAAATGGAATATATTGGGCGATGGGCTAGCAAGCTGCCAGTAATGGTCCATATAACATCACAATTCATACTTGTATCGTGTCTCCGAGGTTAGGTTCATATCGACAGTGATTAAAGGACGTGAACGTATTATTATAAGAAGTCCAAATTTTTCTTCTCGACATTTTGTAGCATGCTTTAAATCTGGAACTCGTTTGGATTAGTATAATGGAATTTCCTCAAAGTTCCATTACCCTACAGCCAATGATCTCATATTAGATAATAGGGGACTAACAACCTGCAAATATTGTGTTTGCCCTCTCTCATTGTTATCGATAAGGGAGCGCTTGCACTTTTACTCGAATTTTCCTCCTCACTGTCCGGGGTCTTGATAACTTTGTTGAGGTTACCGTAGGTCTTGAAACATTTGTCATTTTAACCTAATTAATCAGTTGGTACACGTTTAACCTTGAGGAGACTTGAATACCATGTAACGACTTTGATATAGCATGTGTTATGTATTGATGGGTAGAACAACCAAAATGCTTGTTGTCATCACCAATATCCAACGAAAAACTAAATCTGACGAAAACTTCTTTGTAACTTTGTTTTAGCCCCACCTTTGGTGATTCAAAGTGTGCTTCAAACGTTACGTGTGTTCTTAATACATGGTGAAAGCCTCATTTAAGCCAGATAGGTAATGCTCAATGTGCAGGTACAAGCTGGCTATCTACGTCACCGTCCTATTTCTGCCTGATCTATTCGAAATTATGGTTTAAACATCACCTAAAGAAAGTTGCGGTTTGAAATAAAATGTAGTGACTAAGATTGAAAAGGGCGTGCTTTGATGGTTTGGACATGTTATGTGGATGAATGATTTGTAGATTGACAAAAGGAATATAATATGTAGGTGAAGTGGAAGAGGGTAGTTACGTAGGGGCCAGCCCATCAGAACGTATAACATTCAATTCATTTATAATATTGGAAAAGGTTGATGTTAGAAGTACCTTTAACCGTATATGAGGAAGTGCAAGAGTGTCAATGAAAAGAAAGTATTTTGCCTGGATCGGGACAGATGGAGATCCTTTATCTCTACCTACTCCTCTACAGGGAATCCGGCATGATGTGTATGTATGTACCTCACCTACCCTGAAACACAAGAACATATCTAATTACGTCACATATTACCATTACAGGTATAAAGACCGCCTTCGTAGAGAAGGTGTCCCCCACAGCGTTCATATCGAAGAACTGCGCCATGATCCCCATCGAGTGGGTGACGCGCAGGCTGGCCACCGGGTCCTTCCTGAAGCGCAACCCTGGGGTCCCCGAGGGCTTCCGCTTCTGCCCCCCGAAGCAGGAGACCTTCTTCAAGGATGATGCCAACCATGACCCCCAGTGGTCTGAGGAGCAGATTGTGTCTGCCAAGTTCAAGTTCAATGGACTGGAGATCGGTAAGTGGGTAGTTGGGTAGAATAAAAGATGGAATGGTCTGTGATGGTCTAGTGTAAAGGGAGGGATAGTTTACTTTTGGTGTGGTCGTATATTTGCAAGGGTCGAACTTTTGTGAATTTCCTGGCTGTCAAATTAATTATGAATGTACGAGAGTTCGGAATTAGTGTTGTATGGTCATACATTACTAAATTTGGTAGTATGACTAATTATGTAGGAATTATCTGGATGGGTAAATATGGCAAAATAGAAAGTTTCTAGGAATAGGTAGGTTTCCTCCAAATATTTTCCTTCCAAAAACCTACCTATTTCTAGATCTAGGGAAGAGTCAATATCTGTAAACAGCGGCGTGATTTACCATCTGTCACGTTGGATATTAATTATCAGGTAAAAAGTGAGTTTTGAGCGACCAAAGACCATCACAAAAACCTAGTTCATGTAGACACTCAACCACTGACTACTCCAAAAGTGTTGTACTATAGTGAATGCATATATATGTATACTTTCTTACAATATTAGAGGACCTTCCACAGTCAATTCACGATAAATGTGACGTAGGGGCCGGCCTCATAAGACATATAAAAGTCAGATAGACGCTATATTGAAAAAAGGTGACGTTAGGTGTACCTATAACCGCCGAGAGTGTATGAGAGGATGTATGAATGTCAATGAAGCGAAAGTGGTCTGTCAGGATCGGGACAAATGAGGATCCGTGATCTCTGCCTACCCCTCTACAGGGAATCAGGCGTGATGTGTATGTATGTAATTATATAATTCCTCACCAGGGCAAGCCGAGGTGGACTACATGCGCAAGAGCACGGTGCTGGTGTTCGAGATCCTGGAGAAGGCGTGGGCCCTCCGCGACTGCGCGCTCATCGACATGAAGATCGAGTTCGGAGTCGACGAAACTGGTATGACTAGCAAGCATCGTGTAGTACAACGTGTTTGCCTATAGAGATATAGGCAGAGAACCATACATGCAACGCAGGTTCTTAAGTCACTTTTGGATTGGGCTGGTTAATTATATTGGTGACAGTTTGTGCCAACCCATGAACCAAGAGATTTTATTGAACCTTAATCAATTAGTTGCCTTTAACAATGTGTCAGAAAGTAAGTCAGTTAATATTCTACTTACCACTCATATGTTGTTTTTGTGTATGAGCAAAATGAAATTCAATGAAACTTACTCTGAATTATTAACCTTAGAGGTGAATGGCTTAATAAAGAATTAAAAAAAAATACTCTGAATTATATTACACAATTGTTAACACTAATACCTTTCTCTAAACGAATTGCAGGCAGCATCGTGTTGGCTGACGTGATTGACTCCGACTCCTGGAGGCTGTGGCCTTCTGGAGACAAGAGGCTCATGGTGGACAAGCAGGTAACCATTTAACGCATATTTTCTTCCGTCGTTCCCAAATTAAGGCACGAAAAGTCGAAATTAAATTGATCTTTGAATCCAAATTAAGATGCATACTAGAAATACACTTTAGCACCTGCTAAGTTATGAAGTCAGTGTTGTTTTAAAATCAGGATTAATGATTCAAATCGATTATGTGGTATACAAGGTTACTTTAAATTAACCACGTCTCTTAATGGTGACAGACAACAGCTTTTGTTTCGGAACATTGAGATTAGACGCATGTTAACGTATTTTATAAGCACTTGACTTCTATAGATTGACAACAAAAGCATCAATAAGATTCATTCCTCCACCTATAGGCATGTAAATAGAGATTCATTAATTCATCTCCATTCCAGGTGTACAGGAACCTGAGCAACGTGACCTCGAGCGACCTGGACGTGGTGAAGCGCAACTTCTCGTGGGTGGCGGAGCAGCTGCAGCACCTCAAGCCCAAGGGGCACCACAAGGTGGTCATCGTCATGGGCTCCCCCGCCGACCAGGAGCATTGCCAGAAGATCGCCAAAGGTACGTGGTACTACCATAGAGTAACCACTTCTATAAAGAGATTATAGGATTAAACAAGAAATTAAAACTATAAACATAGAAAATATCTTTATAGTCATCGCTGTCAGAGAGTGGTAGGGTTCCCAAGACACTGATAGCATTGCCCCTCTGAATAGCTATGCTAATTCTCTGAGAGATATATAGGATTATAGTTAGGGAAGTGAAAACTTAAAATGGGGTAAAAGGTTGCAGATTCGATAAAGACTAAAATAAAAACGAAATTTTCTACATTTAGATATTCAGACCAGAGTAGAAATGATATTCTTGCATTTAAAGACATTAAAGAAACGTTGTGAGGTATACTTCAATTCTGCGGTACCAGGAAATGATTTGTCAAAATTCATTTCCTCGGGACAGGCAGAGTATATATGGCATGAGGCCCATCAACTGTCATATTGTATCTAGCTATCAAAAACAACTCGACTACCTCTGATATTGTAGACTAAATGGGACATGACCACATCAAGCCCCCTTTTCAACAGATAATTCCACATTTAGTAAACCCTATATACATATAACTTGTATTATAGTCACAAGGTTTTAGTTAGGTTTCCTCACATTTTTTCTTTGAATATATAAAGTAAATGTATATTTCTTTTATTTTTTTCAGCCGCCCGTGACTTGGGTTTGGACGTGGACATCCGCGTGAGCTCCGCACACAAGGCCACCCCTGAAACCCTGCGCATGATGCACGAATACGAGGTAAACATACACACTCGTAAAATAGTACCCAGATTTCTTATTGTCGGGGTTTTCAGAAGAAAACTGACTTTTTTTTTGTCGTATTATCATAGTATTATATTAGATCATAGTATCTTTAAATCCGTGGTAAATGGAATATGTCAACTACATTTCTAAGTGATATCATAATAACTCCTATCGATACTTTCCACCTGGTTTCACACCGAGGCAACAACGCCAAAGATATTAAATAAATGTTCATACTTATGTGTTCTACTAACAGTTGTGATGAAAGATTTTAATATATTTAAATGTAAACTGTAAACTAAATATTAACTATAATAATAATAATATTTGAACATTATTACACCAATTGAACTAGCCCCTTGGTAAATTCATTTAAGACTTGTGTTAAGGGTACTAGTCAATGTATATTTAAGAGATATATACATATTATACATAGATAAATACATATATAGCATATATAATCAACGACCACACTGTAAAAGCAGTAGAAAAGCGTAATTCTTAACTCTGCCTTCACCGGGAATCGTCATTGAACTCGTTAGTATTCGTCGTCAACTGAAGTTAGTTATATTATCACATTAGCAATATAAATATGATTATTCCTCTTCCTAGGACACCCAGGGAGGCCTAGTGTTCATCGCCGTAGCAGGTCGCTCCAACGGGCTGGGCCCCGTGCTCTCGGGGAACACCTCGTACCCCGTCATCAACTGCCCGCCGCCCTCCGACAAACTCGTGCAGGTAACCACTTCATAAGATAGTAGGTAACCATGGGTTAATATGGATGGATGTAGAGTGCAAAAGTGTGGATAATATTGGGTTAGTTAGATGCTTCATAAACTGTAATAACAGCTTATAGTTTCATGAGTTGATGATGCTCACCGTAGTATTCAGTGCATTTTGCAAATGTATTTATATTGTGAAAACGTACATAGACAACCAGAAAATTTTATATCCATTGGTACATTCGATGTTTAAACCCTATATCCACTCATACAAAGTCAAGTTCCCAACGACTTGCCTTTTGGCTAAGATCAAACAGAAAAATATGACAAAGACAACGTTCACGACCATTAACCCTTACGTCAGTCAGAGATTTAGGTGTCCATCTCCGCAATTGCGACGGCAGTAATGTTGTTCCGTGTGTTGACGACATGTCACCTAAAATAAATTTAGTTTTTTTTTAAATAACGACTTGTACGATTATCCTCCCACAGGACATCTGGTCGTCCCTGTCCGTGCCATCCGGCCTGGGATGTTCCACCGTGATCTACCCCGACAGCGCAGCGCTCATGGCGGCCCAGATCATCGGGTTACAGGACTACATCGTGTGGGCCAGGCTCCGGGTGAAGCAGCTGGAAACAGCCGCCGCGCTCAGGCAGGCCGACAAGAAAATCAGCCAGTTGTAAATGTTATAAGTGCCATGCTATAAGAAGAAAGAGTTGCCTAATAAATGTTTTGTTTTGTATTAGAAAGTTGTGTTATTTGAGTCGACCGTAATTACATGGTAGAGTACAGTAAGAAAAATATGTTATGTGTACGTTTTCATATATTTTGTGCAATAAGAAAATTTAATATGTTTAAGTAATTATATATTCTACCAGGGTCACATAAATGCACAGGAGAGCCAATATGGAGTAATAAAATTTAATGTAATTTGGATTTAGTGATAGGTACGTGTCAATTTCTCTAGAATTGGATATCTCGTTGAAATCTGTTATATAAGTATTCCTTAATATGCGAGTACGTACGAGGAAAATTGGTATGGAATAACTTGCGTACTTGTATGTGAAAACCATGGTGTATTCCATGTAATTTTGTAAGTACGAATTTAATCAAAAGAAATAAAAGTCAGAATTAATATTTGTTGTGTATTTAGGAAGGTAAAATCTTTCCTTAACTTATACATACACTATGAATAAACAAACTCAATAATAATTTAACACTAAAAGAAGAATAATAACTTTCTTATGTAGGAATTTCTCGTAATTTATATGTTTTAAATTATATTTTCCGCCTTTTGCAAAGACTATGTAATAAACGTTATCTGTACCGTCTGCTGAATGAATCTTCAATGTAATGCCATATTTCTCCTGATCCAATATATTGCAATAATAACAAATACAAGCTTACGACCCTATAGCCATTAGAATCATAGTAGCTATTTCTTCTTTCGGAGACCGAGCCATCAATTGCATCGTGACAGACCCTTGGGCCCCCACCAAACGGCCTCTGACCAGCACAGGGGTGCCACATCTCCACATACCGCTTCCCCTGATCTCTTTCACAGTCTCCCCACTAATCGAGGACTTGGGCAACCCTAGATGTTCGCACACGACCAACGCTGCCTCCGTCACGTCAGGCTGAGCCAAAGAAAACGTGTCACAAGCCTCGGGCGCCGACGAAGCACGCTCCCAGATAGATTCCCAGTCGTCTGGGGTAGGTTTGGTGCGCAGCTGTTCTGCGCAACCTATGTTCACTTCCTCCAAAGGATAGTTGTCGGCGTACCCATCACCAGGATCCGGTACTCCAGTGCTTGGATCGCAATCCCTTACCACAAACTCTAGCGTGGCTCCAAAGGTAGCAAAAGTCTCCATCAGATTGTCAGGGAACTTCAGAATACAGAAAATGCTGCCGTGTTTCTCGTATGGCAGTTCCGAACAAGAGATCTCGCCCAACAATTCGTATCCGGCGGGCAAGTCGAGGCGAATGTGAACTTGGTCTAACAACTGATCACTTAAGGTGTTGACGCAATCAAATTGAAGTATCAGATACTGTGAGAAGACGTGCTTGATACACCTCACTCGGTATTCCGTTTCGGGTTCCGTCAAGTCGATGGGCTCACAGCTCTTGAACGGTGGGCCGAACTTCTCGATACCTGGAATGATGGACAGTTGCTCGATGTACTGTTCCTCACGAGACACCGTCACCGGTTGCCGAGTCTCGATCTCTACGGACATCTCCTTAACATCCGGTTCGATTTCTTCCGTTGGAACTGTGTTAACATCGAACGGTTCTCCCAACTTGTGCGCGATGTGATTACGTAAAGCTTTCTCTAACAATACTGAGTTAGGTTTAGGCACATTAGTGATGTAATTGTCGATAAGCTCTCTGTCTTCCGAATCTAGAATGGCGCTGTAGTAAATAGCTCTGTCTCGGACTTCGTCTTCGTCATCCAGTTGGCAACGAGCGAGTAGAACTCTTATGTTAGGCAGTAATTCAGGTCTGGCCGCTCCGAACCTGGCAACGGCTGACACAGCAGCGGCACGGACTGGTCCTGATTCCAAAATCACCCGATTGTAGATAAAACGAATGTAGCGAGACACCATTCTTGCTTTTGGGCCTTCCTTTCCGAGAACATGTAAAATACGTACAGCGAGAGACATGTGCTCACAATCTTCAATAAACTCACACAGGTGGGCCAAACCCACTTCTTTAGCTTCAGGGTTCTCCTCAACCAAAGCTATGATGGCATCAGCAATGGCAGTTTTGTACTCCAGTCCTCCTTCATCGCGCAGCATGGCAGCTAAGAACGCAGTAAGGGACTGGTGCTTGCGTGGATACTTTGAGCACAACCTCCTAATAGCCCTGACAACAACCACTTTGAACTCATCAGAAATTTCAGACATGAAGCTGGATATTTGCTTCATGAGGCGATCTATGGAGCTCTCTGCACCAGTAGCCAGCAGTGTAGTAACGGCAAGAGTGGCTACTGAGCGATTTGGATCTGATATCAAATTCTCCAAGTCCACAGCGCATGCAGCCACGGCATTGGGATGTTTGGCTGTCAGTTTTGCCAACGTACGAGCACCAGCGAGACGCAGAGTGGCTTTGGACGAACCACAGAATATTTGCAACACAGACACAGCTTGTGCTAGATCTCTGGCCGTTTTCCTCAAGTTCACTATAGCATGGGCCGCTTCATACACTACTATCTCTGATTTATGACGCAAACAGGACTCAATGAACTCTATATACTGTTCAGAGACTTCTGAAGGGTCTTCCTCAACAAGCTTAGCAGCTAACCTGATCAAGTAGCAATGTGCGTATGGTGAACGAATCATAGATTTGGCTAGCTTAGTAACAAGCTTCACTGTTGATAGACGGTCAATTCTCCTGGCACCAGCCACCACTGCAAGAGCATGACATGATACCATGATGCTATCAGATAATATGGCTTCTTGGGCCTCATTGGACCAGCGTCTCACTAAGTCAAGGTTGCTGGCAGAAAGATGAAGAGCAGACACCAAGGCGGCAGAGCTCACTGCTGGGTTCTTATCCACTATCGCCTGTTTCATGTACCTCTCAATGGCTTGCAGCATTGTGCTGTCAGTAATGCTGCACAAAGCTCTGATGGCTGCAGCTCTGTACATGTCTTCTTTACCGGTCATGTCCTTAGTGAGTGAAGAGGTGACGATGATGACATCCTGTGCCAAGGAGCTCAGCTCTTTGATACACAAATACACGAGCCGCCGCAAGACAACATCCTTCGATTGAAACAGTTTTGTTGTGGCGAAAAATATCTCGGTCGCCTCTTGGGTGGTTAGTTTCTCACCTTGGTTTAATAAAAACAATATTTTCGTCAAGATGAGTGTACATTTTCGGTTATTTAATGGTGTTTCGTTGAAATACCGAGCCTCCTGCAGAAGGCTTGTTTTGTCGAGGTTTTGAAAGGGATTTCGACCGCCTTCCTCATCTTCTTTCTTGTCACGTCTGAAGGAGCTCATTGCTACTGCAGATGAGAACTTAAATATGTCACTATTAACTTTAATTTCAGCTAAAACATAGATTTAAAAATGAAAAACTAATTTTCATCAGATAACTTGGATTTGCTATATAAATATGACACGTCAATTGTGATTAGTGTTGCAACATTTAAAAGACAGCTAATATATGTTACACAAAATAAAAACTTGTCATTTACTACATGCAACTAGCATTGCTTCTTTGATCTTTCTTTAATTTTTTTATCTTCGTATGATAAGGTTTTTATACTAATATCTTTATTTTATTATAAACTAACATATTTTAAAGTATCCCTGTGACATTTTTTGTATATTTGGTTATTGATACAGTATTTAGGCTTATACGTTACATCTATGATCTATTTATTAGAAAAAATATAGCAATAAAGTTTTTAATAATATTAGTAAATCAGTTTAAAATAAATATTTTTTATAATAACAACACTGCAAACAAGGTTGATAATCTAATCAGTTTTCAATTAGTTGTTATGTCAGTGAAGTACGAAGGACCATGAGCTTCTGTCAAAACAACTTGTGACCTGCGTTGAAAATGTCATTTTCGTCAGTTTTGAAACGAAGCGGGCCGCTTCTGGCCCGATATTCAGCTGGGAAATACTCTCTTCAACACACCAGCTTCAGCAAAATGACGGACAAGAATATAGATTTTACTAATGCAAATGGTTTGGAGAGCAAAACTCCGTTTTTAATCGGTGTAGCCGGAGGTACGGCGAGCGGCAAGGTTAGTTATAAATATTGATTGTTTTCGACTCCTCACTGCATTTCCCGCATTTATTTCTCACACAAGTATGTTTTTTCTTTGTGCAACGCGTCTCCTTCGCAGTTTTTTCTATATTTAGATGTCACATGCCAACAATATGATTATAGGTTATGCTGAAGTTGCGTTCTCCGTAACGATTTTAAGTGTTTTGTTATCATATTTCAATTAACGATTCCATTGAAAATTATTACTATTAATGAAGTATGTCAATTAGCGGAAATGATGAACCAACAACCAGAACTAGGGACTGTTTGTTTGTGTTTTCTCAGAAACCTTTCTCATACGAAAGGTAATTCGCTATTCTGCTTTGGGATGTTGCAGGAAATTCTTAACGACTATTAGTTAGAACTTTATTTGGATTAAGTTTAACATTGTCAATGCAATGTTTGCAATGATGAAGTTCTTGTTTTTATTAAGAAAATATGTTGCTTGAATATTGAGTTTGGCTGGAATGTATGCTCTTAAAAGTAGGATGCTCATATCATAATATATGTATCTAAATATTAATTTGAATGTGATCAACATGGGTACTCATTTGATTGTAATGATACTCATATAGATTTCCTTTTACCATAGAATAGTCTATTCTACACTAATGTTATGTATTAAAGTTATTGTAATTGATACCAAGTGTTGTGAAAGCCGAACCTTGTTTACAAAGATGAGCTTCATAGCAAACACTAGATAGCAGGTGGAATGTAGTTGACACATTTCTGTGAAGTAACTCACACACCAATAAATATCAAGCTTACTATTTACTATGTAAGTATAGGTCAGTTTGGTTTGGTTACAAATACATTCACATCCTTTATTCCCTTTTGTGGTGGACAGAACCTCGGGACATAATATCTCCTAGGTCATTGTTAAGCATTAATATTGGTGATAGGTTGCTAGCCCATGGCCGAATTGATCTATTTAACCCCTTAGTCGCCTCTTATGACATACTGGTAGGAACAGCAGGTAGTTAGCATTCTTTTTATGTTGCAGACTAGCACTGGACCCCACATTAGCACAGGTTTTAGTTAAATATATCATTTAACTTAAACAGCATAACATACAATTTCATAGTCTTTGTAAACTATTTGGTTCTTAAAAATTAGGCTCTAATTACACACTAGCTTTATAATTACTTATTATGAATGGTATTAATGTTTTGGGCTGATATAACAGTCTTAGAACCAAGAACCTTTTGAGTATAGCAGTTATTAAACAGACAAACATATTATAGGATAGCCTCCTGCCAGGTAGACCAATGGCCTGCACAAGTTATCATCTCCTGAGCATACCCTTGGTGAGGCTTATGTCCAGTTGTAGAACAACAGGCTGATTGATGAAACCTCTCCCTTCCAGTCGACAGTATGTCAGAAGATAATGGAGAAGCTGGGCCAGCAGCACAAGGACCACACGGAGCGCCGCGTGGTGTGCATCAGCCAGGACTCCTTCTACCGCACCCTCAACCCCTCGGAGCGGCTGCGGGCTGAACGTGGCCAGTTCAACTTTGACCACCCGGACGCCTTTGATGATAAGCAACTGCTTGCGGTGCTCAAAGATATATTGGCCGGCAAGAAAGTGGAGGTTCCTGAGTATGATTATATTACGAATTCAAGGTGAGTGAGTGAGACTGTTTATTCTGGCTTCAATAAACCTATATTTTTGATTTATATCCTTCATATATCTTGTAACAATATTATTATGTAATCTATTTTATTGTAAATTTAAATTGATTTAATATTAGCTTATTGTTATTGTTTTATCTCAAATGATGGTGTAATTGATTTTACTATATCATTTTTAATGCATTCACTGTCAAACTTTTTACTGAAAAAAGTTTTTTTCTATTAGTGCTAAAATAACAACATTAAATTCAATCTAACTGCAATGTTTGCATGTAAATAATTTCAAGTCCATTGACACCTTCTCAATACTAAACCCTATTCCAGCACAAACCGCGTGCACACGATCTACCCGGCAGACGTGGTGCTGATAGAGGGCATCCTGGTGTTCTACTTCCCGGAGGTCAGGGAGCTCTTCCACATGAAGCTCTTTGTGGACACCGACTCCGACACTCGGCTGGCACGGAGAGGTAAGATAATTATAGCTCTAGGCACCAAGGCTATTTCATTTGGTGTAATAGTGTCCTAAATATTATTCATAACACATTGAACAACATATGCTATAGAAATAAAGTTTAGCAAAAGTGTTAATATAGAGATACTTGATGTATTGACCTCTTTCATGGATATATGTGTACACAGAGATAGGTTTGTAAATGGAATATTACTGCCCCTGTTTTAGAGCATGTGGTAATTTGATTCTAATGATGTACAAGATCATATCATACAGTATTAATAGGAATTCCCTTTGACAGAAAAAGGGTTGATACAGACTTGATGTATTGACCTTTTTATCAACAAATAAATGTACTCCTTGATAAGGATGTAAACAGAATATTACAATTTATTACTAATACAATTTAGGATTAGGTCATGAATGAGTTACCATGTCATGTCTTATTAGGAACTTAACAGCCCTTCCACATCACATTTACTGCATAACAACCCATTGAGGCATGCACAGTTCAATCCAAGTCACAACATACTTTGTAAATATCGTCTATGTTATCTATGTGTATGTAAATGTACGCATTTTGTTGCAGTCCCCCGTGACATAATGGAGCGTGGCAGGGACCTGGAGCAGGTTCTGAACCAGTACATGAACTTTGTGAAACCAGCCTTCGAGGAGTTCTGCTTGCCCGTGAGTTTCATAATTCTACATAATAATATGTGTATTTTGGGGTGGTTAGAGGTTTCAGTGGTTGCTGAAGTTGAGGGATGGTTTTTAGGTATACAAAGCCTATACCTCTATTTAGGTCTGTGATAGGTGAACAATGCATTGTCATTTGATAATACTGTTTATTAATTGTAATGATGAGAGAATGGTAAAGATTACCTTAGTAGTTTTCTATACTGATCTCTTTCTTATATAATTTAAATATTTTATACTTAAGCTAATATCATTTTAAATGCAGAACCCAGAATGTTAAAATGGCTTTTTGGCTAATTTTATTGTGTTAATTTTCAGACAAAGAAATTCGCAGATGTTATCATTCCCAGAGGAGCTGATAATTTAGGTGAGTTACAAATATTTGCATACATTCACAATATATTTACTAGAATTCTCATTGAGTACTGTACGTATACACTACGGAAACCCAAGTCTTCGATGAGCTTAATGTGGTATTGCTTTAAATAGTATAAAAAGCCTATATGGCGCTACACAACGTGTTCAATTTACGTCAAATGTTTAACATAAGTTATGATGTACGTCTGCAATGACAGTAATTATGTGTGAATATAAGGTTTGATCGAAAATGTGATAAAATTATATCTTGTATGAAGGTAAGTATTATAAAGTTCATAGCCACTGCAAACTTAAATTTAAACCTTCAAAGAAGTAGTATAAATCATAATTAAAGACTCAATTTAATAGTAATGTAGCAAAAAGAGTTAAAAATCAATTTTTTGCTATAAAAAGTAAATTTTTGCAGCGGCTACGTACTTTGTATGGCCGTTGGTATGAGCTTGCGTGACCGTAACAGCGTCGTTTGTTGTTTGCAGTGGCTATAGACTTGATAGTCCATCACATTTGGGACATTATGTACAAGAAGCAACCCTCGCCGCCGAGGAAGGTGGCCAACGGAGACTGCAATGGCCATTCGGAGGCCGATGAAAATGGCCGAAGACTGTCTGGCAGCTCGGAGGATACGCTGAGTCGATAGCTCACATAGTATTATTAAATAAAAATGCGTATATCAAGTCTAAGGATACTAAATTTGGTTAAAATGTGATTTGGGGTGGTAAAAAGGGATGAAAATTGTCATGTTGAATTTCGATAGGTCAGTGATAGAAAATAGATTAACAGGATTATATATTACGCCTCACATATAGGTGTCACATAGGGTATGTAGGGAAAATGTTAATTGTAATCATATAATGGTCATGATAGCTTTGTCTTCCCTACTAAAAGTAATGGTCGTGGTGCGTATTTATGTAAATGGCTAAGTAGAGTATGTTGTGAAATAAACAACGTAATATGGTTAATGCAATATGAAGGCATAGTATTTTATACAAAGCACAAGTTTTATAAACTTATTGAAAAAAAGCTATGGTTTTATGAGACCAGAAGCCCAAGTCCACTGCTGCGTTTTAGCAAGATCAGTGGTCAACCATATTATGCGTTCACTGAGTCAATGCACGCTTGTAATAGTCATATCTGTCAAATGACGCCATAATAAACAGGAATCAGTCAGGTCACCAAAACACATTAATTTATGAATGTATAAAATAACAATATATTTAATCGGAATAAATTTACTATATACAATAAAGCAAGAAATTAAAACTATAAACCTAAAGAATCGGATGTGATTGTATAATTTTCATTATTTAAAGTTTTTCTAGATCTAACTGAAGTATACAACAATGGTTGACACTTTTATTAGACAAAAACATTATGAAGGTTTGCAAACAGTATTCAATGGCCTCAACAATCAGTCAGTGAACGCATAATACTTTACAAATGGTGTGAATGTTATAGTGACGTAGCAAAAGGGTTCAATTTCACTATTCCAATGGTGATCTAGCTAAAACGCTTTAGTTGACTTGGGCCCCAGTTTGAAGAACTAATAAAAAAGAAGTTGGTATTTTACGTCCAGTGTAAATTATAATGGTGTAAAGTTTTATATGATAAAGTATTTGATTATTGCAATACATAAACGAAACGTTTTATAATGAAAGGAAAATATATTGTGCAATAAAAAATATACATAATAAATTCGTAATTTTTAATAAAAAAGCGATATTCCAATTTTTGTCAAAGAAATATGCATTTGTAAACTCATAATCTATATAATATACGTATGTAGTGTGAAGAACATGAATGAGAAGATTAATGGATGTGAATCGGGCAATAGAGATTTGTCAGAATCATTCAAGGTGGCGATCGACAGTCTGCCTATCCTGTTAGAAAAGTAGAGGCGTGAATATACTTATGTATATTAAATGTTCCCAATTTTCTTTTTAAAATTGCTAATTATGTTTTATAAGTTCGGTAAACGTCCAATACTTGCACTTATGTATTTACTTATTTGAATTATGATGAAAATATCGATTTTTAATTACTTAAATATTTTATTTACTTTATTCTGACCCAGTAATTAAACTTTGGACTGATAAATAAACTGGTATATACCAGTAAATACTTAGTTATAACCAGTGCATTGTTATATAGTCTTAAAATATAGTGCTTATATCAATAGACTGAATTTTAAATAAAATTTGTACCGTATTTTATAAAGTTTTGTGTCGTATTATAATAATTACAAACCCTGTATACATACATACAATATCATTCATTAAAAACATTTTTTATACATAAAAATAATACATTATGCACTTATAAATACCTCTAAAATATGTGAACAGCATTCCTCTTAATGAAATCGGACAATAAATGTTTACAGTACTGTTTACAACAATAACTAATTTAAGGTTACAATAAAATTGTATGTTTTTGTAATCATGTCATCGAACATCCAGTAGGTACTTGCATCCATTAGGTAGCTTTGTAAATCATGTCTAATAAGTGCTATATATATAATGACTAGCTACATTTTCCACATTTCATTCGTGACAAAGTATTAGTGTTAAACGGGATCGGAAAATATTTAATATCAGATTAAAATGCAGAAAAGCACACCAAAATTATAGTTAAATGTAGCAAAGGTTAGGTTTGGATTGGGACTAGATTATTTTGGTATAAAATTCAAGATTTTTGATGTAATTTTTTGTATTTATTGATATGCATCCAAAGTAATCTATTGGGTGATAGGCTAGCAACCTGTCATCTTTATTCTATATGCTAAGCCACCTGTTACTAATATTCCGTATTAACGGCATTACAACCTATATAGTTATTCTAAATGTGACGCAGGTTACATTATTTATGTCAGGCTCTATCTACCCTAAAAAGAATATAAGTGCGTGAGTGTATGTTGTTAGACGCGGGTACTAGTACTGTCGAACTATATAACCGTGAGTGTACCATTATACCGCTTTTGTATTAGAATTAGATTGTATTTTTTTTACATTGTAAGTCCCTACTTACAGATATTCTTGTTAAAGTAAGTTAATTGATTACCTATTTATTCAGAAATAAGTGTATGAACATCTAAAACTCTATACCGGCACAGTTAAATGATCTTTAATTGTTTTTTCTAGTGGCAACTAAATATTATAAATCCATCGTGTATTTTTTAAAATAAGTTCCATTGTATTGTGGTATTTTTATGTTTAATTTATGCATTTAAGTTTGTATTTCAATAGTTTATCTTAAGTATTAGTATTAGGTAAAGAAATTGGTATGCCACGGTACTATTAATTCACATATTCAATTCTAATATGCAGTTAAAAATCTCTTATTAAAGTGATTGTTTTACCCCAATATTTGTGCCAACCCTGACTTTACTACGATTATACGCTACGATTTATACAAATGAAAAGCATCTACTATAATTATAGGTGTAAAAACAATAATACAGTAAATAAAAAGAAAACATTTATACGAGAATATGCCTTTAAATATTTATTTATTGAACAGCTATGTAATGGCATATCGATTAAAAATCAATGCGCCAAAGTCCAAAGAAATTATACTTTTCTTAATCATATGTAAAATTACTATTGTTATTAGGCAGTGAGAGAAAACATTTAAAAGAAACTGATTTATCACTTGTATAGGTCAGGTTATGTGAAAGGAAAGGTAATGTAGATTGTCAAATTGGCTGCAAACTATCTTAATAAATGTGTTCTTTATTAACCAATGATTTAATGATGCCTATGATGATAAAATTCTTAAGTGATACGAAGGGGTTAATATTAATATGTTATTGTATATTTAAAATTATTGTTAAAAATGTTTTTAAGTCTCGCACAAGTTGCATGTAATTAGATGTAAGCATTTACAATGTACGGTTTACGGAATAAGTTTATTGTTTAAAATTGGCTTGTTGTATATCGGAAATTAAAGCGTTGTAGCTAAAGTCTTTGTTTTCTTTCGTCACAGCATACTGGATATTTTACTGCTACTGGAAATATTGTCAATAATACAGGGAAAAGAGCGTTTTTTCTATGTATGTAATTACAAAAGTAGATTTTGTCTGACTATTATCGTACCTACCAAGTTTTATTAATATTATTCACTTAATTTTATTGACAAAGTTTTATTTTGGGAGAAAATTTGGTTAATTAATTTAGTAACAATATCATAAAAGATATTCTGCTATCTGTGAAGCGCGCTTTTCTGTGACCTGGATTCTAAATACAATGTATTAAACGAAAATCATACACTTTTATTAAGAAACGATTAATGTTGTTGTATTTAAGTTCTTTGTCAATGATAAGCCATCATCATTAACTATTTTCAATGTCTCATATTCGTTTCCCACCAGCAGACACCTAAAAGTGTCCAATAAAAAGTATATTCAACCGAAACTCATGAACCTTTCTCTTTCCAGTGGCCATTGACTTGATAGTCCAACACATATCTGAGTACCTGAAGCGACCGAGAGACAAGGTCCTGGGCTACACCGAGTTCCCCTCCTCAGTCCCTGGCAGTCCCCAGAGGCAAGGCAAGAGCGGGAGGCCCCACTGAACGGAAGATTAGGTAGAAGATGGAGATATTCTGGTAGAAGAGATGTAGGTTAAGTTCTGCCAATTACAGATCCCGATCGTTAATAGTTACTTTCACTGATGGTTGTATCATGAGAGACTGTATGTTATATTAGCGAAATAGCTTTTATGTTATTTACAAAATTAATAGAATGTGTTCTAAAAGAAAAGCAACTTAAATCATATTTAATGTTAAATATAGTTACCATACCTACACATTTAAGATTACAAGAAGGCATGCAATGCAAAAGCAAGCAATATTTAAATATAATTTATAGATCGGGATCTGTAACTGGATGAGAGTTCAGAATTTTAAATCTTGCAGTAGATAAGTAATGTTAGCTAGTACACCAAAACAACCAATCGGAGCTATGCTGGTAGCGCCATCTAAGTAAGCCTTTAGGAAGCTTTTAGACGATTTCGCTCTCAACCGAAAGGGTAGCATAGATTTTTTTCCTAAACGCACTCATTTTTAAATATTACAGTAAGTAAGGGCGTGGAATACAATTCATTAAAACCAAAGTAAGTCTCCTAGTCGAAAGTCAAAGATGATTGGAAGTTAAGATAGTCTTATTTGTTTTTAGATTTATTGATAAGCAAATATTGGTTAGGATTATCGTATTGTTTATTTATTTGTTTGGCTACTACTACATTTGGGAGGGTAACATTGAAAGAAATGTGTTCTCACGGTTATTTAATATTTGTTAATCAGTCAAAGCATAAAGCGTAATCAAAAATCCACCTCTCCCTTGCTTATATTTAAAATTATTAACGAATTTATAAGTTTACTTTTAAAGAGATAAAGTCGACAGTCGGACCACCTATCACATTGAATATTAGCTATCTGATACAACGTGACATATGAGTAGGTCAAAAGCTTATGAGATTACCTTGAAATTAATGCTTTGAAAATACTTTTCTTTTAGATTATTAAGTTAGTGGTAATGTTTATGAATTAATGCAATTTCAAGCACATTGGATCAGAATCCGAATGCATGTGTAGCTTTAGTTTTTAAAAGCTACACTATCATAGACATATATACAGTCCTATAGAACTTTTCACTTATTTGTCAATGGTTAAAACTAGGTTAGTTATGGGTTAAATGTTCAAAAAACATAGTTATTAGGAGTTTAAGGTTGTGTTTGTTGGCTTAATTATTTAGATCTATTGTAATTTTATTGCACTTTTTATATTTGATTTTTTAACTCAACATAAAATGTCTAAAAACTCTAGCTCGTTGTAGATTCATATCAGGAGAAAATGAAAGAATTATAAAATAATTTATTTTAATATTGTTTCGTTGATTAACATGACAGATGGTAAGCCTATTGCGCTTTATATACATTTCCCTATCGTGAGGAATAAATGGGTTTAGCTCTGTTAAGTGACATATATGTATATAGTATTGTATTCATCATTATGGATATTAGGTATATGGTGACATTGGCTCTGAACCTACCCTGAAATGAATTACAGTCGTGTTCTTTATGTGTCTTCGAGTCTATTTTGTTAGTTACGCCTAAGGAATTGTTTATCCATTATATTGTTTTCTTTAAAGAAATACTATGTTGGTTATGATTATTAAATTATTATTAATAATATAGTTACTGGTGTACCTGTATAAGTTTTTGTTTGGACAATTAGACCATGGTTACAGACGTTTACTCATTGTTTTTTTAATCCTCTTAAATATCTCTATCAAACTTATTACACTTTATTGATATCACACTAGTCGGATTTGAGACTTCTAATGTAACTCTTTTTCAGTACAATGTCTATACTTACCCCAAATTATATGCCAAACGATACTACAAAATCTGATTTTATGAGTTACCATTTGATTTCGTACCTACATTATTTTTTTTATTCAGTTTACTCAATAGAAAATAATTAAAGCGCCTTTGAATTATTATTGTATTAAATATGGTTTGTTATGCATAAGATTTGAATTATTGTTTGTGTAAATACATATATTAATTATTTATTGAATACAAATATCTGAGTAATATTTACTTTGGCATTTTATTTACCGTACCCGACTGCGATATAATTAATCACTTCCCCGGCGAAGAAAATCACTGTGAAGGAAGTTGCCTATTCAGTATTATCCATAAAAGCCACCTGTCACAGGGACCTCATCTACTCACGATGATTTCGATGATAACATCTATGAATCGATCATTCATGGGCCCAAGTATATCAGCGTTTCAGCGAAATTTGCTATTCCACTAATAACCAACTATTACTGAAGTGTTATTAAACTACGATTTTCAAAAATTGCTTACGGCTGACCACCACGCAATTTATTTAGGTAAGGATAATGGGATGATTTGTGGAATATATAGTATCAATATGCAATAAAGAAAACATCGTGAGGAAATCTACCTGTTCCCCGAACAGATAATAGTTTGTGCTTGTAAATGGAGACATGGCTGACCACCTGTCGCATTGAGCACTGACTATCTGGTCTACTCGAGGAGGACATAGAATCACTATCTCCACAATTGCGGAGATGGAAACCTCAATCTCTGACTACCCTGCAAGCGGTAATGGAAGTGAAGGAGTTTGTATTTTAAAAAAGAAACATTTATTACCATTCATTTTATTACATCATTCAATCATATATATGTTGCAACATAGTCGTAGCATCCAAATAAATACTAATAATCTATATCTACGTCAGCGTTTTAAAATAACAAAATCATTGGTCATTAATAAACTATTTACATCCCATTCTTTGTTTGAAAACGAATTTGTTTCAATATAAAACAATATATCAATACCTACACTGAGATTTGGTAGAAAATTGAAATATCTTACGGAATTCAAAGTTATATCTGGCAACAAGTAATATGAAACAGGATATTTTAACTTGAAACTCACAAATGGAAAATCCGTGTAAAAAATTCAAACACATTGCTTAAAAACACACACATGACTAAATACCTTTGAATGAAAATAATATCCTGCTATCACTAACACAACAATCTTATGTGTTGTTACAAAATAAGCTAAATTATATTGAATTATCTTCACACATTAACTGACATACGTAATATGGCAATATAATTATTAATATTTATTGCTTTTATTTTACTACTTTACTTTCTCAATGAAAAATTGTATTCACGCAGTAGTGCTGATTTCTATTGTCCGTATAAGTCAAACAACTGCAAATATCTATTAGCAAATTTGATTATGGAAATTGGTATGTCTATGTAATTTGTAACTGTAATTATTTTATACATTCCACGTAACAAAACTTTGTACTTTACAAAAAACTATACTTAAACTAAATTAAGTACTTAACTCTCATTTTTCTAAATACATATTTTAAAGAAATCGTTTCTGAATTAAATTTGCTCATTTTGCACTGAAATGAATATTGGGATTTATTCAATTCCTTTTATTAAACAATAATCAACATTACTGTAAATGAAATAAATATACATACTATCATTTAACACAACATACTTAAGGAGTGCGATTTATTTGATATTGAACTTTATTTCCATGACAATAGTGTCTAATATGTTTTCCAACTTAACTCATTCGGAGCCAACGACACGCCTCGCGTGTCCATGAAAATTCTACTCGCCACGCCGCGGACACGCCTCGCGTGTCCATTAGTTTTCGATTATATCTCGAAAAGTACATGAAAAAATTTATTAAGAATTTGTGTACATGGTATTTACCACACGAATAACCATATATTCACGTGGTTTCTACTTTGAAAGAAGTTATGTTTATACTAAAAACGAACCCCTTGTGGGATGCCAAGAACACGCGACGCGTGTCCACTTTGAGTATGCGACCAGAGGTTCTAAAAGTTTGTTTAACTTTCCATCAAACTCACTACGTTAGCTTGTTTATTATAATATTAGTACTTACACAATAATATGTTTCTGAGTGATTTTAGTCGATAGATGAGTAAATAATTTATATACTATACAAACAAAAAAAAATTATAAGTTTAATAATATATAAGTAAGTTTGAGAATCACATCATATTTAATTTACCTATTTACCTAAATATCCATATTCCGCCATAATTCCTGGTTTAAAATCACTATATTGTTGCCACAACCTTATCTCTTTCGTTGCACAAACAGAACTACGGAAATAAACTACCACAATGCATTATTAACGTATTTAGAAACATTAAACTTGCCGCAGAGCCAGTGGCCATTTTTTCTTAGTCGCAGAGCCGCGGACACGCCTCGCGTGTTCATGACCGTTTGTATGGCGGCTCCGCTAGTAAGACGCTGAAAAATGGCGCGGCGTCGAATGAGTTAACCTGGCTTCAGCGTACGATAATCTATAAATATCTTCATTCAATTGATCAGTTAAGTATAAAATACATAAAAACTCATTTATTAATTAATCTATCTTCACTAATTACACATTATTATTGCTAGTAAATGAATCTGTTAAATTTCATCCAAATAAAAACACGCAGACAGACGTACGCATAAAATATATACAATATGGCAACATTTGTAAAGACTAGACATTGCCAGTAACAAAAAGTTACATTCCTTTACCTCTATTTGTATTTGTACGAAACTAGAGTACAAAGCTACACTTTTCTTAGCATTTTAGAACATTAAGTAGAAATGCTACTCCTATTATTACTCAAGTACAAACTGGGGAACGCTATTGCTATATATGTACCATAGTAATATCTACAGTATAACTTTTATGGATAAGAATTTATATGAAGAGATAATCAATTGCTTAGTTAGGCAATAAAACATAAGACCCAAATAGCTTACAATGAATATAAACTGTCAGTCATGTTATTTTAGTTCAATGGATCGTTGAACAAAAACGAAATGACTGCATTTACATAGTGATTTGTAAGCCACTTGGTTGCGACGTAGTTTGGATCCTCTGTCGCTTAATAACGCAGAATAGAAGAACTTCAGCTATAGGTAATGAGTAGTGGAGTTTTCAGCGAGGAAATGTTTGAACTAACCAAAGAATTTTCCCTTTTACATGTTTTCTTTATAATATAATTATTACAGTGTGAATATACAATCCTCAGAAAGCTTATAAATTAAACGTAACATTTAAACATTTTAAAATACTGTGTAGCTGTTACCTTTTTCTTATTATTCTTTATCACATCATTCCAACGCTGAAAACTCCGACTCATACTAATTAACTGTTTCTTTAACGAAGAAATTATCTAGCATACCAAAACAAGTCTCTGGAGTATTCAATTGGTATTAAACATCATATTATTACTTGTTGATAAGGTATATATTTCAAGCAATCTTTAATACATAACTTTGAGATGATTTTTATAATCATAGGTCTGAGAATATATGTATTTTAAAAGAGATATTATATAGATTAAAGTGTATGTAGCATAATTTCGCAAAATTTCAATAGTAAACCAATTGATTCAAGATTTTACTTGGAGAGAAATATACTTCAGTAGGTATTATAACATAATCTTATCCAATGTGTATCGTATTCGACCTCTAAGCTGTATCCAGACTAGCGCAATGACCTATGTGTTCATAATATTAATTTGCTACGTTCTCTACGTTCATAAGTCTTAGTAATGATTATTATAGCCAATCTATCCCTAGTTCGTTTCAGTATGTTCACCACTTTAGTATTAACTAATCGTGATTGCCAGGCCCAAGTTTACTAATGCTTTTTGCGAAATATCAGTTCGTTATCAAATCAGTAATAGTGTGAAGTTGGTAGTGGATTAGTAAAAGTGACAAATTTCGCCATTTTTAAAGCGATATTTGACACTTTTGCTGATGTGATTTTGCTGGATGACTTGTTTTGTTTTGATGATGGTGAAATTTGACACTTTACCTAATCCACTACCAACTTCACACTATTACTGATCTGATATTGAACTACGTTTGTGCTTAAACGCATTAGTAGACTGGACCCCTGATGTCTACAGTACAAGAGCATAATTATTCCGTAATAAAGCTCAATATAACCAAGCTCACAATTTGAGGCAAGCGTCATAAGAATTTCTCGTTATTTACATTTTCATGAGCGATGTACTCAGTTTTATAAAAAAGACTTAAATATTAGTGCGACACACATACAAACACACATTGAAAGCTACATCGAGTTCAACGATACACGTAACGCCATCTCACAGAAACAAATGTTTTATTAGTGACAGCGACAACTAGAATACACTACGTATCTATCAAATTTAGCAATAATTACTTTATAAGGTAATATGTTTACACTGCAGATATGCTACTGAAGTAAAAATGTATTATTTGAGTATTTGAACATTTGTTAAATGACACGAGATGGCGTTCCGAGTACAGTATTATGGCTGACAAAACTCTTCCTAATTTATATCATTAATTTAAGGTACATTACGAACACAATTACGTTTCAATACTCTTAATTTCATACTCACTAAATACAGTGTGATTGCATGAGTTTTATCCATACTAATTTAAAAAGCATTCACGTGAAGTGAATTTTTCAGTTGTTGTTGTTTCAAATGACTACAAAATCAAAAATTTCCAGAGAGATAAAAGAACTCTAAATTAATACAAAAGAAACAATCGTTTTCACAGAATACAGTTCCATTTTTAACTTCGTTGTTCAAGTTTGTTTTGTCAACTATGGCAGTTCTAAAACATACATTTCCTAAGACAAGACTTATGTCTTAATTTTTCTGAATTTCAAACTTTATTTAATAGCCATTCTCTTGTTCAACGCAATATGAGTATAATATTCCTGATTTAGTTTGGGTTAAGAACGATAGATGGCTGAAGTAAAAAACCATCAATTATACTATCTCTACGTTGTCCTTTGTTAGAGAATGTCGTGTGTGTGTGTCGCTTAGTCGGCGGGACGCGGCGGCGGCGCTCGCGGCGGCAGCGGAGACGACGGCATCGACCACGATTCCGTTGTCAACCATCTGGGAAATAAAAAAGGAATAAGGTTAACGTCGATATTATACCACGAATTTTTATTTCGAATTGAGCTCTTCTATATATATAACAGAAAAAAAGGTCAGTGTCCCTCAAATTTTAAACACGGCTAAACCTCACTGCAAGTGAAAACAAAGGTTTACATTAATTATTATCATAACTCAAGTTGGTTACAATGGCACTGCATTTCCGGAAATTGATTTAAACATAGACAAACATCACACTGTTTTCTTCGGGCATTCTAATTAGTGTTGCCCAAATGCAAGAACAAGACGAGACTTAGCCAGTCTTGGTCTTGGTCTTGCACCAATACACCTGGTCTTGGTCTTGGTCTTGGTCTTGCGCTCCCAGTCTTGGTCTTGGTCTTGGTCTTGCAGCAAGAGTCTTGCAAGTCTTGCAATTACCTATTAGTCTATTACTATTTATTAAAGTTTATTTTAAATCTTAGAAAAACGTATTAGACTTTGAACATTGTGAGCTTGAATTAACATAGCCATAGTAAAGATCAAGTAGATTAATAAATTACTGAAGATTTGATAAGAAATTTGAAAAATCAACTGACCTATATGTCGTTTTTCATGGCAAATAAGCTTACATTTGCTAAAACGAGTAATAAACAAATTAATTACAATAACTTGACTGTATGTTAAAGAACAATATCTGTCTAGAAAGATTAAACCCTCAACTTATATAAAATTTAATAAAAGAATTTTTGTTTTAAATAGTTTTTATTTAAAACATAAAGATATGTAATACTTTGTCTTGTGTTTATGTACGTATCCAGTTTGAATTCATTCTTTCGGTACCTAAGTCCTAAAACGTGACTAAGAGACTAAACTATCATTGGTCGAAAGGCTGACAATCTCTTTTTATTTCTAAAAAGACTCCGTGTCACAGTTATTATCCTAAGTATTGATTCTATTGAAATTCTAATGTGACCCAATGCTAATTATCTTAAGTCACCCTAAGTTCAGTCTACCCTTACGAGGATTAACTACCTGTCACGTACCTATTAAAGAGCGAAAGTTTTATGATTAGGTTACGCTAAACGTTGACTTCAAATCCTAAAGAGGTAAAACATAAAACCTCTTCCGTCACGTTTAGTTTTTATTTAGGTACCTGGTAACTACTGAACAAGGCATTACAGTCGTGATGTTTATGAGAAAAATAATAACCGGGTTGGCAGGCTTCAATAAATTATCTTGTATGTGAAAGAAAGGTCAGATAAATTTGTTTGGTTACCTACATACATATGCATCACGTCCATAATCCCCGAAGGGGTGGACAGAACAAAAGATTCCAAAGACCCTTTTGTCACGTTTAGCCTGTCGTTGGGGGACAAAGATATAAAAGATTTTGGTACACTGGGGATGGTGGCTAGCCAATCGCCCAAAATACCTAACAAACCCCCTAGTCCTTTAGTCGCCTTTTACGACATGCCGGGTAGAAGGCAGCCGGTTACATTCTATTTTAGTCCCATACCAGCACGGGACTACAATTCTCAATAACCTACTGAAAAGTAAACAAACTTTGAATCGCCGTCAAAAATCCTAATCCATATTTACTACAAACAGATTTTGAGCCTTATTGCGAAATGAATAACGTTTAATTCTCAATAACACAATGTACTGCAATAGGTAGCCGTGCGGCGGCGCACTGATTCTTTTGACGAATGCCGATGTCTCAGGAAAATGAGACTTAATGCTAAGGAAATAGTGCGAATTGAATTTCCTTGCGGTAATCATGAAGGCGCCGAACTTTCTTTTGTATTTCTCTGTTTACTAGTTGGTTTCAGTTGCACTAGGGATGGGACATTGTAAATAATTGTAATATTTGTACTTAGGTACTTACTCATTTCTGAGTATCAGATTATGGAAAATTCCAGATTTTAAGATATCGAGCTAAAACTTTACAATTACACTAAGTAGGTGATAGAGAATCTAGCCCTAAAGTATGACTACACTCTTCTGTTACACCCTGTATACACTTATGTACTAGAATAAATTATTATATCATCTACTACCTATCCTTACCATTTTATCGTAATCATAATACTACTTTCGTGATCATTGTAATGTATTCATTTTCATTTTAAGCAATCTGAAACTTATTTATTCTTTAGAACACCTGTAGATACTCTTAAAATTCGAAATTATTTTGTATGAGTATACCTTCGCCCTGTGGCGGCCTCAAAATAGTGTCAAATGTTGTGATTTCGGCGCGGCGGCAACGATTGTTGTTATGATTTCAAAAGAAGCCGCCGGCGCGTGTATCATAACCATGTACTTCCGAAAAGCGGCAAATTTCTTTGAGAAGTAAGTACAAAACAAGTGTCGATGATTAAAACATAACTATGCATGCACTCAGTTTGATTTTAATGGATATTTTTTTATTCGCTCTTTAGGTATGTTTATGGTACTTATTAGTCGTAATGAGCATAGGTCCAATTTGTCATATTCTTTGATACAGTTTTTTGCGTCTCATAGAATTCCTAAGCGTGCCTATACACCGAACTGTTACACCTAACTACTCCGTGAAATAGCGCTAAGTCCTAGCTGCAAGACGCAAGAGTCTTGCAGGCTAAGTCTTGTTCTTACTCAAGTCTTGCACGGTGAGTCTTGGTCTTGGTCTTGCTAAAAATACGCGGTCTTGTTCTTGGTCTTGGTCTTGCAAAAACGCAAGAACAAGACCAAGACTGCAAGACCAAGACTGAATTTGGGCAACACTAATTCTAATGCATCTTTTCAGAAACCAATATCTCAGACATACATACACTATGCTACTTGTGTATACACACTCCCTTTTTTATTGCGGCGGGCATGTTAAGTATGGGGCACTCGAAGCCCGCGTTTCACTAGATACACAGCTCAACGTGATAGGTATTGAACCGTATCATCGTATATAGGCACTGGCCTACCTAATATTACATTATTACAGGTTTCCCCACTATGTTTTCCCGCACCATTATATTAATGTTGCACCCAAATATAAAACTATTATCTTTGAACGCTTTTATCATCGTCAGTTCTAAACAACTACATAATCATAGTTATAAGAGATTCGCGATTTATACTCATGATTAATAACAAACGTCGGGTTAATAAAAGTAACTTTATTATATAAAAACTTACGCGAAAAGTCCCGTTAGTTATGAATCATAACTACATAATCACCAAATAACATAGTAAATAGGGCGGACCCACCTGTGGGTGAGGCGCGCGTGCGGCGGCTTGGTCCCGTGGCAGGGCGGCTGCGGGGGCTCCTGGGGCGCGTGGTGCCACTTCACGTAGGAGGTGAGCCTGCGCCGCACCAGCCCCGCCAGCGAATGCAGCCAGTCTGTGCAGGCACAGGTCAGCTCAGCCCACACCGAGTGCACCCCGCCAATCATGCTCACCGAGATTGTGGCTCCACAAACGAGTGGATAAAAAGCGGTACTCCAATTTTTGCAGATTTTGCAACAGTAATGTTTTTTTAGAAATTTTAACTTATTTCGGTTTTTTTGAAAATGTAGAGTACTAAGACGCACTTAATCTTAGACTTCGTTACTTTTTAAAAATGAATTTTCATAACAACTTTCTAAAAAATAATATTATATATTTTTTGTTTGTCGAGCCACAAACCTCCGTGTGGAAGATGATAATGGAGCGAAAGGAAGAAGGAAGTAACTAAACACAGGTTATTCTTACAGACAGATGGAAAGGTCACCGTATTCGCTAATCCCAAACCTAACCCTGTTCAAAGGCACCTTCGTGATATTGTGCAGTCAGATATATCTTTCTTTTTAACGCATTATTTACAAAAAAACTATGGTTTGCTTTTAATTTAAACAGTAAAGAAATGGATACTAGGAATTAATATAATAAGGAATGTTTATATAGTATGGACACTTTAAATAAAAACTCAGCTAGGTAGGTTTACGTTCGTATAACCTAGATGAATTATTTACAAGTAGGAACAGAAGGAGAGTGCGGGGTGCATGGGATGGCATTGCAAAAGCTGTATTTTCACCTCATATTCAATTGCTGAACTTATAAGACTCAATGTAAAACAAAATAATTGAATCTCTATCGATAAATAAAACAGGTGTTTATAAAGTCAGCAATTAAATATGAAAATAGATAAGTCAACAATTGATATATTTAAATAAATTATGCAGTTTATACTGACAACAATAGGAAACACATAAGGTTTATTCGGAAAACACTATATTCTCATGTCACATGAAGGTTGAGAACCCAAATAATATCCAGACTAAGACTAGGGTTAGTATTGAACACTACAGAGGCTCAGAGCACTTCCAAGAGCCTTTCCCTGTACAAGCCAAAGCGATTGAGCGAAGCCGCTTATTTACACAGCTCAGCATGTTGAGGACATAATGCTATAACAGGGATATCACGGACAGCAAAATTGAATAAAAGTGAAATGATCTGTGTTATGTTATAGGAAAAGAAAAAACCAAAAGGACACATTATAATTTATATTCTTAAATTAAAACTGTTGGTCAATTTGGAACACAACATAAACTGACTGATTGACACTGAATGAGCGAATGATTTGCTGAGTGAATGAACGAACTGGAGGCGCAAGCGCGGCGGTCCTCGCCGTGAGTGTAAATACCTTAGAGGCTGGCTGTCCTCGGCACAACGACGAGAAATAAAAGAAAAAATACAATACTTATATAATATAACAAAACCCATAAAATAAAACAAATCATAATAATTACACTGACCAATTTACATTCTGTAAAATCACTATAAAGCTTTTGAAAAAGTACTTAAATTATATCCTCACTACTTATAATCACAATTAATAATTTTGACTTGCATGTCACGTGTGATAATTTTAAACACTGTAAACCATGATCATCACACCGAAAACTCAGCAAACATAAATCTAAAAAACTTATTCACTTCTAATTCATTTTCATTCGTCAGGCCTTCTCTAGATTTCACCCAATCACGTATCAGTGCTCAGTGTTCATTCGGACCCTCTTTTTTTCATTCATTCATTCGTTCGTTCGGTCAATTATACTCACTCTGTTCGTCAGTCCGTTGCCGTGGGGGTGGTACCACTGGGGCGGGCTCGTTTCTCGTCGTGTAGCCGTTGCGCAGGTCCGACCGCGTCAGACTCTGGCTGCGAGCTTCCGTAAACCTGGCCATACATAATTAATCCAGGTGAAAATCCATCAAATCTACTGTAAATATATTATTCTCGTTTAAAGTGGTTGGAATCAAAGTATCGCTGGAAGATAACAATCAGATTGAAATAGGCGAAAAATAAGATTCGTAAATGCAACTTTACATTTACGGAATCATTTGTCTCCTCTCTACATTAAATACCTGTGCATCATCATCATCATCATCATCAGCCTGTCTGAATCCACTGTTGGACATAGGCCTCCCCCAAATGACGCCACTTCTCCCTGTCAGTGGCCGTTCGCATCCATTCGATACCTGTGCATAGGCGCTTACTATCAATTCTTCGAAAGAAAAGGCAGGTTTCCTCGCAATGTTATTGTTACGGTTACCCAATTGTTTACCACACCAGTCTGAGGCTCACTTAAGAATCTCCAACTAGAAAGGCCATAAGGTATTGAGTAATCGAAATGGTCTCTCACCTATGATTGAGTAGCAGAGGAGAGTTCAGTCTTTCGTGTAACGTCGGAGCCTCGTGTTCCGAGCTGCCATTCGCTGGAAATAAAACGAGTACAAATTATTAACAAACTATTTTCACCATTATATTATCAAACTAATAGCGATGGTATCTTTTATGTTACGAAAATATATCTAAATACTTTTAAGCAAACATTTATTCGATGATATATTAACATATCTCCATGGTCATTTTTAACTACAATAAAGACTGTAGGTTAAACGCTGCTAGATCATTGTCTAATAGTCTCCTTAAGATATATTATCAACAAGCGATAAATGATTAACAAGCAATTAATTTTTCACTTTTCCATCATCCTCCATACTTAAAAATCTACCCAACATCCTTAGACATCCTACATTAAGCCTCAAACTAAACATTATCATTTGTCACATGTAATTAATGTTCCAAATGATCATATTGTAATAGTACTTATAGTCCATTCGAGTTAAGTAAATAGTAACGTCATGATTTTCAAAAGTAAACTGACCAATGAGACGTGAGTAAATGGGAAAAGAAGTCACATTGACCAATAACAGACAACCCCTATAAAATCTCATTGGTTAAATCATGGAGACCTTGATGACGTCACTATTTTCTTAAAGCGAATATACTATAGTGCAGACTCACGCGTGGGCTCGAGGCCGAGCATGTTGGCGTGGTAGGGCCGGTTGGTCCGCGGCGGGGGCTCCGGCGACCGCCCGTTGCTGTGATCCCGGCTCAGGCTGCCAATAACATACACAAATAAGGATTTAAATGTGTAAAATGTATGGAGCTGTTACTCAGACATCGTGTGCGTGAGGCAAAAAAGAATGAATGGAATAGTGACCGAATGAGTTAAGTGTAGTGTATGTATATTTACGTGTATGAATCTTAGGAAATGTTGCGTAAGTGTCTAACATATCTAATTTTCTAATCGTTATTCAGTTAAAATATCACTTTAATAATATGAATAAACACATATGTAAAAGCATTCTTGTGTTATCAAACTTGTATTAATTTAAAACTCGTCAACATAATATAATTTTCAATTAAGCTAGAAAACTTTTCCATTAACAACTGACTACCAGACCACTATTTAACTACCATAACCATCTCTAACCCCGTAGTAGCCTCTATTAGTGTATGCTCACCTCCGGTGGCGGGGCGTGGGCTGCTGGTCGAAGCGGGACCTCCTCTGCTGCTTCTGGTGGTAGAACCTCTGCAGCACTATGGGGCTCGTGTTGCCAGAACCCTAGGATTAAAAAAACTTATAAAATAGAATACAGGCATACATACTCGTATATAGGAGCGAAAAAAACAACAAAAAGATTTGCTGCATTTACAGCGTTATCTAAGACGAAATATACAAAAACTTTCTCGACGCGACGACGCAAAATGTACAGACTACGATGAGAGAGAACATTGCGGGGGAACCTTTATCTACATATGTTTAATAGATATTTTAAAATATCGCTCGTGGTTGCTATATGACAATGTCGCATCTTCTGTCATATAACTCAAGCATTAAAGTAAACAACCTTCTAGAATGGCAGTAAGAACTTAAACTCAAGTAGAACCTAACTATACCACGTCTTAAATTTTTATTAAGCCATTCACTACTAAGGTTATGTCGGCTGAAGTACAAACACCGATGCCACGGCGTTTGAACTTCTTGTTATTCCATCGCCATGGTTACACCAACGCCGCCAGCCGCTACAACCGAAGAAAAACGAAATCGAAGCTCCAATTCTTCTCTTCCTTGTTTTTCGGTTCGTTCCAGTTGAGGATCCAAAAAAAGTTTGGCATCACAATTGACTAAATATTCAGCCGAAAATAATTATTTGTATTTTCAACTTTCACTGAGCTGCTGACTTTGTTGACGCACCATAGACGACTGACGTCTAAAGTTACCTAATAATAATAGGAGTGTCATTGTTCATATAAATCAATGTGTATTTAATTGTCGCTGTAAATAAGCGATACTATGAAATGAATTCACTCACCGGCAGGGGGCTGTTCCATCGGTTGTCGGCCGACACGCGGCGCACTGGCAGAGGCGGCGGCGACGCACACGACTCCACCGTTCTGCGACACAATTACATATCATTATATTCATTATTAGTTACTATTTTCAGACTTCCTTAAATGTACTGAGTGGAATCAATTTAGAACAAGTTGGAGTAATTATATTTTGTAATTATAATATCATAAACTTAATGATAATTTAAATCTGTAAGATTTCCTAAAAAAATAAAAAAATATTAGTAATTTGGAACACTATAGTTTTCTTTATTTAACAATATAATCGTTATTTGTTAATTGTATGTTGATAAGCATATAATGATAATTGTTGTAAACATCTACATTAAACACGGGTCATCGTCATTATGGTCAGATTTTCCCAATCTTCCATTACATTACATGACATAGAGGAAGCTACTATTATTTATTTTCACGCCTTACACTTCGTACATAAAAAGCGCAAGTACGTTTCCAACAAACGCTTAAATTGGTCCTTATACCTATGTTGGACATAGGCCTCCCCCAAATGACGCCACTTCTCCCTGTCAGTGGCCGTTCGCATCCATTCGATGCCGGCCAACCTGCGCAGGTCGTCTTCCCACCTTGCCGGGGGGCGCCCCACACTACGTTTACTGAGACGCGGTCTCCACTCTAGGACTTTTTTGCTCCAGCGACCATCAGTCCTTCTGCATACGTGACCAGCCCAACTCCACTTCAGCGATATTCACTTCATTTGGGGGAGGCCTATGTCCAACAGTGGATTCAGACAGGCTGATGATGATGATACCTATGTAAATAAAGATGTCTTTTGGTTACCTCCTGCGGGGGCAGGGCGAGAGGCTGTTGAGGTCGTTCTCGAGGCTGGCGGGCTGCGAGCTGCTGCTGCCCGCGTGCGCCGCCACCGACGCCGCCCACCACGCCCTGATGAACGAGACACGGACATTTAAAACTACCCTCAATAAAGAGACAGCTTTGAAACACCATACGTACATAAATAATAAGAAAGGAGCTTAAAAGATTGCGCCAAACAAACATAAATAAGAAAACAAAAAGAAAAAACCACTTAAGTAAATCAGCTCCTGTTATTGATAAGAGAATTTATAGACATCCATATATGCGATATTGACGCCTCTATGTCGCTGACGGGATAGGCAGAGATTACTTATCACAAACTGGAAAAATCCTAAAAAATCTCCCATGCTTCAGTCAAACCCATTAATCTTCTCATACTCGTATATGCATTTTCTAAATACTACGCTACGTACACCTCCCTTGAGAAATATGTATCCAATTTGCTCTGTATAATTTCTACACAGCCTAGCCCGTCCAACTATACCATTCACCTTAGTTCTATAAATTCCTTACGTACCCTTGCATCCATCCGCTCCATGTACCTAAAATACTTAACATACCTCTCTATTTTCGTCCCTACATCTTCTTTCATACCACATTATTCACCAATCGCACAATTCCAATATATATGGTTACCTGACCATACAAAACGCACTATTTCGTTATATATGATTACCTCTGCGGCTGCGGCGTGACCTGGTCGATCCAGTGTTGCGCCGTGGTGACGTAGTTCCCGGGGGACTCTGCCCCGGGCGCCGCGCCTCCGCCCCCGTTGGAAGGGGACTGCAGGGGCAGAGACGCATACCAGTCCCCCACCGAGACGCGGCTCTTCGCTGACTTCACCACGAACGGATGTTCTAGGAGAACTGCGTACTTCGGGCGAAGTTCTACGTCTTTTGTTAGGCTGGAAGTTGATAGAAATGATATAGATTTTACCGATACACCTATTAATATGGAATGGGTGTATGGTATATATGACTAAACAGTGAAGCGAAAGTGGTTCGTGTAGGGGCGAGTCAAATAGACTACATAACCAGTACTAACTTTTCTTTTAGTCAATCAAACAAGTAGGTTGGTTGTCAAATTTAAGCGTTGGTCACCACCTTGCCAGTAGCTACATCACAACTTATCTATGTAATTGTACATTAAATATACATAAACTATTAATATTCTTACCATTTGGAGACGAAAGATTTGAATTCTGGCGAAAAGTTACTATCCTCTGGCAGCCGCGGAGGGTCTTCTTTTATTACCTGTTAAGAAGGAAAATAATAAATGTATATTGAAACTTTGTTCTTATGTCATCATCGTGATAGAATCTTTTATTCCATTTAGCTTTTGAAACAAACACAGATATAACTTTTAATTTGACACAAGCATGCTAGCCCTATAGGTTTTTTAATAATAACTAAACTTTAATCACTTAGAACATACTTATAAGGTAAGATCATAAATTATTCGTAAATTATTTGATTGTGTAAAGTAATTCCTGTTTGCAATTTGCATTAAATCATGAATCTGTTTATTCACAGCTTGCCCGAGCACAGAATAGTCTGATATAAAGCATTAACACTGATCAGTTATTTTTAAAGGTATCCATATCTATATTAATTATTAATTCATCGCGACATGACCCAGTCTCAATTAGTACACAAAATCGTCATTTAACTTCTTCAAAGTAAAGCCACAGTCTTTCCTACACTACAGGCTATTCACGTTAAGTAAATAGTGACGTCATGATATTCAGAAGTTCAACTGGCCCATGAGATGTTAGTTAATGAGAAAACAAGTCACATTAACCAATCGCAGACAACCGTTGTCACGTCTCATTGGTCAAATCGCGGGGACATGATGACGTCACTATTTTCTTAATGCGAACATACTATAGTACACAAAATTGTCATTTAACTTCCTCAAAGTAAAGCCAGTCTTCCCAATACTATTGAACAGTACCGTGTTGTTGGTATGAATGAGGTGATGAGGTGAGGAGCTTACCCGGGTGAGCACCTCGAAGTCGTTCTGGCAGTCCTTGTAGGGCAGCAGGCCGGTGGCGAGCTCCACCAGCGAGATGCCCAGCGACCACACGTCCGCGCGGATGTCGTACACCGGCTTCGTTGGGTCCGGAGGTTCGATGCGCTCCGGCTGCAACCAACCAGTACAAGTTAGCACTTACTTGGTACTACTACTTGGTTTTACTGGTACCCAATAATGGGTTGATTGCTAATAATGTAGGGTAAAAGTTATAGAGAATATCCAAGATTATGTCTAATATAAAATTTATAATGTAATGTAGAGAATTGTTACTATACAACATATGATCATCACACATAACAGATCATCTGTAACTATGTGATGTCAATACTTTAACATTTGCATAACCCTGTAGTTACTACATTCAAACGAAGGGTTCTAACTTAAAGCATGATGTCACAATTGCTTGTAGGAATGATGATGAAAATATATTCAAAATTATTGATCAAGGTAGTTTATGTCTAGCCCCAGTACCTTAGCTTCACGATTATGCGCTTTTTGCGCAATCCTACTTTTGCCTTATATTCAGCATCCAACGAGACAGGCGGTAGCCCATGCTGCCATAAACAGATGCTCATTTACCTATTTCAAGAAAAGGGCAATGTCCTCACAACGTTTTCGTTTCCTGAATCAACAGCACATGTTCAAGCTAAATAGTCATCCATCTATATCAGGGGTTCCCAACCTGTGCGCCGCGGAATGAAGCCAGGGGCGCCGTGAGTCCATCTTCTGATCATCATCAAAAATATTTTAATTTTGTTTTCCGACAAGGACACCCGTGGTCCTGACTCTCTGTTATTGATTGAGTACTGAATTATCGAAAACAAACCAGAAGTCCAAAGTTCTGTTATATCTTGCGATTATAATAATTATATGTCTCAAAATGCAGCTAGGGTAGGGCGCCGTGACAAAATTTTAAACAAGCTATTGTGCCGCGGGCTGAAAAGGTTGGGAACCCCTGATCTAGTAACTTAAGCATGTGGCGCACTCACCGCCATGTAGGCCGCGCAGCCGGCGCCGCGGGTCTTCGCCTTGGAGTCGACGAGGCGGCCGCTGATGCCGAAGTCGCAGAGCTTCACGTTGCCGCGCTCGTCCAGCAGGATGTTGGACGGCTTCACGTCGCGGTGGATCACGCCGTGGCTGTTCTTCAGGTAGGATAGGGCGTTCACCGTCTAAAACGAATATATGGCGTAATTGTAATGGTAATATAATAGAAAAGGGGTCAGTGGTTATTGTAACTAATCGCGTACATGTTGCGATGGTATCAAAATGAAAAATGGTTATACATTGGATTTCATTTACACCTAGACTCCATAACTTCTCTATTTTAAAGACATATTTTAACAATTTGTGACCACCTCACTAAGTAAGAAAAACCATTGTGAAGAAATCTACATATCTCTCTGAATGACACATAACATCACTTGTCAAATTGGGCGCTCTTTATGAAATTCAAAATGAGTTAGATATGGCTATGAAAATACAGTGTGTCAAAATAGACATGCATACCTTTCTCTTACTCTGACATCAGGCTTAATTATTATAAGAATACTTATATCAGCAAGAACTTACAGCAACAGTGATCTTCCCGAGTATCTCCTCCGGGATGGGCGCTCTCAGCCTCTTGAGCAACTTGTCAAAGCACGAAGCCATCAGCTCCATGCATATCCAGACGTCAGCGTCCGTTACGAAGCAGCCAAAACACCGCACTATGTACGGACAGTCGTGGGAGCAGACTACAACGTCCAGATCCATCAGAATACGCTTCGTCTCTTCTGAGTTGCCTGAACGACGCATTTGCTGAAAAATAATAATAATATTTATTTACATTAGGACATTACACCGACGAACACAAAAACCTAAACAATAATACAAAACTTAGAAACTAACAAAGAAAAAAGAAAAAAACAAACTTGAAACTAAATAGGCCTGTGCAAGCCGGTGCAACGCCAAATGCAAAAGGACCTGCCTCAGCTAAAATGCTAGTAACATAGCACAGTTGTCCATGTAACCAGCGCTGTGTTTCAGTCAGGTCCAAAAACATGTAATATGATAGTTTAGCTAAATAAGTTGTTGTTGTTCTGCATTTTGTTATAATTATACTACTCAACAAGAGTGTACATGTTGTATAAACATTAATCCTTACAGAAAAGGGTGAGGTTCTCATTATCATCTCCCTAATGTAGTGTGGGGGAAGTAATTCGATGGGCACCAGGAATCCATACTCAATATGAAAAGCATGTAACCACATTCTAACTCTAAACCAATATTGAACACTGTTCAGAGGACCTAACAATGTTTTATTTCACCATAGTGTCAGAGTATGTATCTTTCTGTATGTTTCTTTATAGCAAAAAAGCTCAGATATATATGACTTATATGTAGGTTCAAGAAACCTAATTCAAAGAAGACGTATTTTACATACACACATACAACTTTCTATTATAGACAGAAATCAAAAGATTAATACCTCCTTTAATCTTTAGCCTAACTGAAATATAAAGGGAACACTCAACTCACCTTAACAGCGATGACAGCTCCGGAGGGCTTGTGCAGCATCTTGACCACGTGGCCACATGTGCCGCTGCCCAGCTCCCCTAGGTGTTGGAGGTCGTCAATGTGGGACCGATACTCCACGCCTCCCACATTCAACTTGCCACTCACCTGTGGCAAGAACAAGTCATAAATTTATTATTTCATCATCATCATCAGCCTGTATCAATCCACTGTTGGACTTAGGCCTCCCCCAAATGACGCAACTTCTCCCTGTCAGTGGCCGTTTGCATCCATTCGATGCCAGCCAACCTGCGCAGGTCGTCTTCCCACCTTGCCAGGGGCGCCCCACACTACGTTTACTGAGACATTATTATTTATGTTTACATAATTTATATAATAGTATTTTGGCGTAGTCAGCGCTAAAAGTGCAGTCCCAGTAACTTTTTATAAGCTTTAAGTTTATAAGGATAAAAGAGAATATTTTACACTTTAAAATTGGCGCCACTATGCATTGTCATAACCACTATACTTTTGCGTGCTTCGAAATGAGAAATATTGTCTTTTGTTCTTATAAACGTAAATCTTAATTGGGTCCACTACCCCTATAAATGACATAACTTTGTAATATATATGGATCAGTGGTGATAGGTATTTCTTGCTTTTACTTTGATTTTTTAAATCCCTTTTAGATCAGACCTAATATCTCATATGTAGCCAAACCAAAGCAGTTAGGGCAGTCTTTTCTCACATAAATGGAACTAAATTGAGCCCTCTTAGAACAGTCAGAGGCTTGACTCTGCATTGTTGCAATTACAATCATACATTATACAGACCGAGATCCAGGAAAATAGGTATATTCATGTATAAATTATGATAAAAGTGTAAATAATATAAAGAGTACATAACTCTATATTTTTTTAATCTTACTACATGCAGACCAACTGATAGCATTCATAAGTATATATGATTAGCATTGACGGTGATTTAGGTAATAAAGTCATTATTTACAAACCTTATAAACTTCACGGAACCTCTTATCCTGCTCCACGGAGTATGGAGGTGCTATATTAGGGAATGTGAGGTCCTTAGATGTAAACATAGCCGCTGAAACAATTCATCATTTGAAAATTATTACCTAGGCATACCCATACCAATTAATATTAAATGTTGTAAGCTAAGCTTTATTTACAACAACTGATACTAAGGGATAGTCAATATCATCTATTTAATGAAACAATAGCCCATATTTGATAGCTCATTCAAGACAAATTCAACCATGTTCCCATACAATAAGTATTGATTACTTTGTACAAACAATATCATGAGAATCCCTCCAAAATAGGTATCTGATTAACGAGAATATGTTCATTTAGTTATCTTGAACTAAATATTTGAACGATAAGAAGGTTTGAACGTAAGCTTTCTCAGAAATGTAGTATTTCGTGCACATAAGGACTGAATGGCCTTGCTCCGAATTGCAACGATTCTACGAGTGTGTTATGGCTAAGGGCCGCTCTAATGCTGGTATACTTACGTGGTCTGGGCCTACGTCCACTTCCAGGCCTCGGGCTCCCGAAGGCACCCCGTGTTTGGAAGGAACCTTCTGGTCTATTACGCCTTTCATTGTCCAATCTCTCTTGTAAGCCTTTGACTTTTTCCTCGATAGAAGTGCTGGACATTATGTCGATTTGGTTTGTGTTCTAATACATCACGTTAATCATGCAGTAGTTTACCGTAAAACCTTTGATTTATATGAAAAACACGATTCCACAAATAAATTATATACACACAACAATCCAATAAAAACCATACATATATTTACACAGATTGCGTAGAGAGAACGCCCTTTCTTGTGACAGTTCAATAAAAAGAGAATAAAAATATGATTCTACACTCTGTGATATATTTTCAGTTCATTTCTCTATATCAGTATAAAAGTTATTTGATAAATGTTATTCGATGTGTTTTTAAACACATTTAAAATGCGTAATTATTTAATAATATTATTGAAAATGCAAGAAGTCGAAATAAATTATATGTCAAACTTTGCAAGACTACTAATATTTTAAAGTTAATTGCACCATGCCATATTAATTTTATTATCAAAAATTAAATTCTTTGCATCATTAAATGATATACTTTTCGTAAAATAATGAGCCTAAAGGAACTAATTTCTCTTATTGAAACAATATAAAATATTAGACTAAATCTATCGATGTCCGTTGTATTTTAAAATATTATGTTCTTATCAAGAGAAAATCATAAGATACTTAACTACTTAACAAAGATTATAACTCCATACTTAATTACATATTTCTTTAAATCATAAGGAGTAACCGAGTAGAGATCCCGCCACATAAGGTGGCAGTAGCCAAACTTGGAACTAAATTTGACGTTACCGCCATTGCGTGTTATTTTGTATGAAAGGTAAATTTAGTATTACCAGCGTTGTGTTTTTTGCCCACTCTTTGTAATTTTTATGTTTGTTAAGGGTGATTATAATAAATTGATTTCCGGAGTTTCTTGTTAGTTCTTCTCCAAGCTAGGGTCTCCGCTGATCTAACCTCGGTAAAAAATATGTAAAGACAATGCTCAGTACCATGTTTGAAATAATAGTTTTAAGAGATTCGCGATTTATACTCATGATATAAGATATAAGGGTGTGTATAAGATTGATTGCAGCTGTGGGAAATCCTACGTCGAACACACTAAACGGTCTATTGCGGACAGAGTGAAGGAACACATAATATATGTAATATATAATAAGAAGGATAAGTCCCGTTAATTATTAATCATGTTTGAAATAGTTTAATAAACATATTTTGACTTTGATATATTAATTTGGTTTATTTGAGTTTATAGCTCTGCAACCAAAGACCGTTACAAATGAAACCTATAATGTATCGAGCCGTATGGCACAGTGAGTGCTAGTTTTGGCGTGTTTACTGGTAACACTGAATTACGCGACTGTGGCGACGCCTCCAACTGCCACCTTATGTGGCGGGATCTCTATCTACAGTTGTAGAGATCCCGCCACATAAGGTGGCAGTTGGAGGCGTCGCCACAGTCGCGTAATTCAGTGTTACCAGTAAACACGCCAAAACTAGCACTCACTGTGCCATACGGCTCGATACATTATAGGTTTCATTTGTAACGGTCTTTGGTTGCAGAGCTATAAACTCAAATAAACCAAATTAATATATCAAAGTCAAAATATGTTTATTAAACTATTTCAAACATGATTAATAATTAACGGGACTTATCCTTCTTATTATATATTACATATATTATGTGTTCCTTCACTCTGTCCGCAATAGACCGTTTAGTGTGTTCGATGTAGGATTTCCCACAGCTGCAATCAATCTTATACACACCCTTATATCTTATATCATGAGTATAAATCGCGAATCTCTTAAAACTATTATTTCAAACATGGCACTGAGCATTGTCTTTACATATTTTTTACCGAGGTTAGATCAGCGGAGACCCTAGCTTGGAGAAGAACTAACAAGAAACTCCGGAAATCAATTTATTATAATCACCCTTAACAAATATAAAAATTACAAAGAGTGGGCAAAAAACACAACGCTGGTAATACTAAATTTACCTTTCATACAAAATAACACGCAATGGCGGTAACGTCAAATTTAGTTCCAAGTTTGGCTACTGCCACCTTATGTGGCGGGATCTCTAGCGATTACATTTTTTATACTCTCTGACAGTCTGACAGAATATTATCTAGAGTACCCGCCACATAAGGTGGCAGTAGCCAAACTTGGAACTAAATTTGACGTTTCCGCCATTGCGTGAATTTGCGTGTTATTTTGTATGAAAGGTAAATTTAGTATTACCAGCGTTGTGTTTTTTGCCCACTCTTTGTAATTTTTATGTTTGTTAAGGGTGATTATAATAAATTGATTTCTGGAGTTTCTTGTTAGTTCTTCTCCAAGGGTCTCCGCTGAACTTTTTCTTCTCAATTGTTACGCTCTTATCAGAGCGGTCGTGGTCTTCATGACGTGGCATCTTGAGCAGCCGAAATGGTTGGTGAACTAACCTCGGTAAAAATATGTAAAGACAATGCTCAGTGCCATATTTGAAATAGTTTTTTTACATACATACATACACATCACGCCTGATTCCCTGTAGAGGGGTAGGCAGAGATCACGGATCCCCATTTGTCCCGATCCTGACAGACCACTTTCGCTTCATTGACATTCATACATTCTCTAATACACTCTCGGCGGTTATAGGTACTCCTAACGTCACCTTTTTTCAATATAGCGTCTATCTGACTGTTACATATATGTCTTATTAGGCCGGCCCCTACGTAACCGCCCTTCCACTTCACTCATATATATTCCTTTTGTCAATATATAGTTTTTTTAATTTGTACTTAGATCATAAAATAACTTTCAAAGAGACCTTATGATAGGGCCTATTTTGAATAAAAATATTTTGACTTTTGACTTTGGTATATTAATTTGTTTTATTTGAGTTTATAGCTCTGCAACCAAAGATCGTTACAAATGAAACCTCAATATAATGTATCGAGCCGTATGGCACAGTGAGTGCTAGTTTTGGCGTGTTTACTGGCAACACTGGATTACGCGACTGTGGCGACGCCTCCAACTGCCACCTTATGTGGCGGGTACTCTAGATTCTAAATGCTGCATTCATTCATTCTCATTGCAATTGAATGAATGCTACCCCCACATCCCCTCCGTGGATTGTATTGTATTCCTACTACATTGATATTGTTTGTTTTCTAATCTAATTCGTAAAACCATTTATGGTAAAATGTGTGAATTTAGATAGAATCTTTATCAATATTTAAAACTTTCCTCGAAATCCTATTAAGTGTTCCTATTGAAGTGATAAAATAAGTTTGTAAAGAGTGTAAATTGAATCAATTAGTAATAAGTAAAAGTGGTGTTAGAAGTTTATCATTATTTTCGTTCTGATCCTTGATCAAAATGCAGTCCACGTCCGAAGGATGCATGAACATTGCGGAGTTAGCGAACCAGTTACGCAGAGAAAGGATTTTCATAAATTCCGAGCGACAGTTACTTCAAAACCTGAATGAGGAAGTAGAGAAAAGTAACTTGGAACTGCTGAAAGTAGCATGGATCTGCTCTCAACAGCGGTACAACCTCAACAACTTGATGTCAGCAAGGTCTGAGGCTGATGCTGTGGTTGCCTGCCAGAGAGCCACCACCATCAATGAAGCGACCTTTGTTGATGCACACAAAATATTTTCTGTCAAGGTAAGACATGCATAGCAATTAATCAGTTACTGAATAACAATGCATTTATGTGCATTGTTTTCATCCTTGACCCTGATTTAAGTTGGGAAGCAAATTTTACTTGATGCATTGGCTGTTTGTATTTGTTTTCTTGTCTCAAAAAATTAGGTCACTTAATAAATTTATATGGATAGATTGACAAATATGCATAAATATTTTCCAAACAAATATAACAGATATTTTACAAAGATCCCAATTACTGGCATGACAGTATTGTCTGGTAAGAGCTAAAAGAGAAAAGTCCAACGCCCCTCTTGATTGATCAAATCAAACAATTTAAATAATAAGGTCAAATACATGATGTGGTGCATTACATTCAAAATTGAATTCAATAAGTGGGTGTAGTTTAGGTGAAGGAAGTGAAAGTATTCAATACACAACATACTATAATCAGGAATGTCTATATTTCCTAAGTAACGCATGACTTCAACCGAGAGGGTCTACCTAAGTATTGAAGAAACTTATTACACTTACAACTCTCAAGACTAATACAGAACTCAACTCAACTCTGTACAATACTACAGACTTACCTAATTGATCTAAATATCTATGTATGTGGTGAAAAATGAGTTTGATATGATAGCTGTAAATAAACCACCCTACAAGGCCAAACCTCTGCCTGCCCCACTGGGGAGGAAAGTCCTAAAGTAGTTATATGTATGTTCTACTTGTATTCCAGGAAACAAATGCCCTTGGAGAGTTGTTAGGGTGGCTCAGAGACTCCCCACATTTAGTCACGCTATGCCTTCTGTTAGGCGAAGACCACATGCCGCCTAGTCTGGTACCGGCACTGGTCTCCGGACTGTACGGCAGTGGAAGGACTCCGGCTAACAGGACCCAGTTACTGGCTGTGATGCGGTCACTGATCAAACATCAGTTGGCTATGTCTTCGGATCCTAGGAAGTGAGTAGTGTTTATACAATTGAGGTTTAAAATTTGTTATTAAATAAATATAATTTGAACTTATACAAAGGACCAAACTATGAATATGATTGCTATAAGGTAAGTTATGTTTTAGTTTAATGAATCTTTGAACCAAAATATAAGACCTATAGTTTACTTTGTGATTCACTACTTATACATGTTTTACACTCCTCAATGAGTTGATTCACAGGAATTAAGCTATTTGTAATATTACCTTCATTCAGTATATTGCATAAATGCTTTATTATCAAAATAAAACCAATGCTGTCTATTTTACTACCAATGATGAAGATATGCTGTATCATATTTTAGTCAGCACCTTTTCACTCCATCTGTGTATATTGACAAAGACAAAAGACAAACAAGTTCACGACCATTAATCCTTGCGGGGTAGTCAGAGGTTCAGGTATCCATCTCCGCAATTGCGAAGGTAGTAATAATATGGCCACCTCGAACCCACGCGTTGACCAGATAGTCAGTACTCAATGTGACAGGAGGTAAGCCATGTCACCATTTACAAGCACTATAACCAGTTCGGGTAACATATAGGTTTCCTCACAATGTTTTCCTTCGCCATAGTATTCAACGCATTTCGTAAATGTATGTTTATTATGAAAATGTAGCATACTCAAGCGGGAATTGAACCCTGTACCCACTGATACAGAGTCATGCCCCATACAACTGAACTATGTAGATATGTGTATATTGGTATAACTATTTAAAGCAAGTATCTACAGTGAATTAATTTGTCGCCTTTCCTTCTCATTACAGACTACTTCGTACAAGCAAATGTGGCCTTACCCAAGTGTACAGTGTGTTCAGAGATGGTCACTCACCAGCTCGCCACTTCCTCATCATGGCGCTCAGAGGACCAGTGATGGCTGTGCTCAATGATGATGAGTTCTACCTGGATATAGATCCTGAAAAGGCTTTGGACAGGTTAGTGATTGTTTATTATTTACTTTATTGAGAAACACATGGCTCATACATAGATTAACAGAAGTTCTAATATAACCATATAAGATGACCTGGAGGTCTCTGTATGATAATAAATTAAAGAATAAATAATTAATATTAACAAGCAAAAAGATAAATTATATAATTGAAAAATTATAATTAATATAAAGGATTAAAGGATGTGTATACTATATTATAGTATAATTATAAGAGTCAAAGTTATTATGAAAAATATGATTGAAAAAGGGTCAAATGATGAAAGGAATATGAAGGACTATATTTAAACCTTCATAATAGTGATGTGGTAACATTAAAAGAAAAAGGGTATGATATTATAGTGTGTATGTAAATTCCAGCCATTCTGTTTGCTACATAACATCTTCTTGGTTACCATTAGATGGCACTGATGACAGGTAGCCTAGTGATCTCAACAGATTCCATCTATCCCAATTCAGTCCCACATTCATACTACCTACCACTTACAGTCCGTCTATATCTTAATTTCCCCATTCCAGATTTCCCCAAAGCGACCGACTGAAGAAGTTCGGGCCGCCCAGCAACCCTGAGTACGCGTCCAAGGTGTCCCGCTACAGGAAGTGGACAGTGCAGTGCCTCCACAACCTCACCAGCAAGTTCATCGCCTCCTTCCGGGAGCACTGGACCAACTTCCCCGCCTGCATCGCTTGGATTGTGCAGCAGATCGTGCATAGGCTCAAGCAGCACTCGCGGTGAGTATAGTTTAGACGTGAAAGGCCGTAGTCGAGTAGATATACTGGTTCTCGGTCAGCGAAGTTAAGATAAGTGGGTTAGGATGGGTGACCGTAGTTAGTGATTTTGGGAATGAAAACTGAAATGAACTGTATATTTCATTATCAAGTATAAATTGGGTTTCAAACGGCCGAAGATCGTTAAGATGAATCGTCCTGAAAAATATTGATATTGTCCTGAAAAAGAAAATTTTATCCTAAAAAATAGCAGATGTCCTGAAAAATTACTAGCCATGTCCTGAGAATGAGACAATTTTTGTCCTAAAATATAGCTTATGTCCTGTAAAAATAATACATATCCTGAAAAGTTATTAATATTTTCCTGAAAAAAAATAGCTCATGTCCTGAAAAAATTGTAACATTGGACTGAAAAGACACAATTTTTGTCCTTTCAAATAGCACATGTCCTAAAAACATTATTAATATTGTCCTGAAAAAATACTAACATTGTGCTGAAAAAACATAATTTTTGTCCTGACAAAAAACAGAAGTCCTGAAAAATTAGTAATGTTGTGCTGAAAAATAATACATGTCCTGAAAAAGACAATTTCGTTATGAAAAATTATTAATATTGTTCTAAAAAAGATAATACGTGTACTGAAAAAATATTACATATCCTGAAAAGGTATTAAGATTGTCCTGAAGAAAAATTAACATTGTACTGAAAAGACACAATTTTGTCCTGAAAAATAGCGGATGTCCTGAAAAGTTATTAATATTGTCCTGAAAAAATAAGACATGTCCTGAAAAAAATTCAGCTATGTCCTGTAAAAGACACCATTTTTTTCCTGAAAAATAATGTTCTGAAAACATATTAATTTTGTCTTTCAAAAAATACATATCCTGAAAAGTTATTAAGATTGTCCTGAAGAAAAAAATAAGGATTATTTAGTAATGTTTTTTTTTTTAATTCTTTATTAAGCCATTCACCACTAAGGTTATGTCGGCTGAAATACGAACACTGATGCCACGGCGTTTGAACTTCTTGTTATTTCATCGCCATGGTTACATCAACGCCGCCAGCCGCTACAACCGAAGAAAAACGAAATCGAAGCTCCAATTCTTCTCCTCTTCCTTGTTCTTCGGTTCGTTCCAGTTGAGGATCCAAATATAATCCCAAAGCAAACATATTTAGCCAGTTCGGCATCACAATTGTATTTAGTCAATTGTGATGCCGAACATAATTATTACAAACATAAATTTAACATAATATTATAAGGCGAAAATAATTATTTGTATTTTCAACTTTCACTGAGCTGCTGACTTTGTTGATGCACCATAGACGACTGATTTAGTAATGTTAGTTGATAATAATTTTAGTCTCAAACAAATGACATCCCGAAAAAACCTATTTTCTTATGTTCTCTAGCCCTTTCTTACACACTACTATATGTCCCCAGGACCCCAGAGCGAGAAGCGCACGAGATCTGCACTGACCTGATCCTGTCGTACTACATCTGCCCCGCCATCGTGAGTCCCGAGCCCCACGGCATAGTTGACATCCCCGTGTCGGCTGTAGCGCGGTTCAACCTCATGCAGATCGCGCAGATCATTCAGAACCTCGGCATGGCTAAGTACCAGGAGGTAAGGAGTATATTCGATATAGTTTTATTTTATTCAGGCCTTACATCGTAAGATTAAGTTGGTCACAATATTTTTCTACTTCTTTGGCTATTTTTATTGAGTTAAGTCTCGTTTTCTTGTAAAATACTTGCTACTTGTATATAATACCCGTAATGTAAAAAGGTTAAAAATGAAGATGAAAATTATTAATAGCAAACCTTAAAAAATATAAGAAATCGACAATATCTTCTGTCGATTGCTAATTTATGTTTATATTTAAATTAATGTACAGGTAATCTTGTACTGAATTGATGCAATATCTTATCAATTCCAGCCGGAAAGTAAAGCCCGCGATTTGTACGGGAAATTCGACCGTTCGTGCGTATGGTCGTTAGTGGACGCAACATGCGACGCGTCGTTAGCGCCCGACGGCCCGGCGCCGACTGACGCCGCAGCCGTGCGAACGGAACCGCCAGTGGCGACCTCTATATCGCTGTACACGAGGCAGGACTTGGATATTTTGGTTAGTGTTGTTTATGGTACTAGTGCACTCACATTCGGCTACATGTTCCAACATGCATAAGTTTCCTAAGGTCATTAACTTGTCATATAATTCCCACCACTTGTTGGGTTAATAAATTTACTTGATAAATGCGGGTACTTACATAAGCTTATCAAGCAGTTTACCCCATGTTGTTACGAGACTTAAAACGAAGCCTTCTTTTTTAAGTTCGCATAAAGCTACTTAATTATACGAGTTTCATTGGATATTCATTGCGAGATGAACTGAACCCCATTTGTTTAATTTTCTCTTCAACAAATAGTGAGTCGTCACATAATGCTATACGAACTTAAATGTGTATAACCTTTAATTGTCTGGCATACACAGTTGACGTTCCTGAAGCGCATCTCGTCGCGGCTGAACAACAACACTCCGAGTGTCACGTCCGAAGAAGCCTCCACCAGTTCTTCAGTCGAAGCCGGAGCTGTGGCGCTCAGGTAAGGGACTTGAAAGTCTGAGGTTCTTAACTATTACATTTCTAACACGCCTTTACAGCAGAGTCAAGTAAAAAATACTCATCATACTAGATAGTGAATTAAATGGAATTGTGTTCATTTACTTTTGAGTATCTCGAAATAACAGTTTATAATAATTATACCTAGAACATTTGGTGCACACCTGCGATATAGAACGTTGTGATGGAACAATAGTTTAATTATTACGTGTATGGTGAATAAAAAAAATACATTTATCTGGTTATTGTATATTTTATGGTTATTATATTTGTTACTATTGTTTTTGTATTGGGCGTGATCCTGACAAGCTGATAATATATCTTTTGTTTTTAATATGTTATAATATATGTTTATAAAGTTTTTCTTTCCCTCCCAGTGAGACGGCGAGCGAAGGCTCTTCGGGCAGTGGGTCGGCGTGCACGGCCAACCTCACGGCGCTGCTGCAGAGCATCGAGCCCAACTACCGGATTCGCCTGCACGACCTCCTCAGGAAGGTGCCTCAGTGTATGCCCAGGTGAATGAAATTCTTTTTACCATAAATAGCGAAAGAGAGTAAAAAAAAGGGTATCATTTAAGCTATCACCAATTTAATTAGTTTTGTGTTTCTTAAATAATAGGGTTTGTCCTCAAAATAGTAGATCTGTCACCAAAATGTAGTCACCAAACAATGCAAAATCAGTACCCACAATAAATTACCTAAAATCCTGAGATATAAGGTCTAGTACCAAATAAATGTTTTTGTATGTATTATAATAGGTGTGTCCTAATAAGTATTTAAGCAAACTAATTTAAAGAGATCACCAATAAATCATATTATGTTACTAGAAAATTGCATTAAGTGCAAATAAAAACCTAACCTAACCTAACTAGTTAAGTGATTAATAATATATAATCGTAGTATAGAATTAAACAATTATATGTATAAAGGATCATAATAATGATTTCATGTATAATGTAAGAAATTTATTAAGTAGTAAGTAGTAATTAAGTATTAATTTGGTAGTATAATAAAACTGGACTATATGAGTATTCATGTTAAAAAAAAAGATGTTAATAAAGATACAAAAAAATAAAATTTATAATAACAACCAATGCCTGTAGTGTGTAGTTTTTCTTAAAAAAAGCCTAACCTAACCCGCCCGCGTCGCGCATCGTGTGATCGAACCTACTCGTATAGTTACCTACTACCCATCGTTGAGGCCGGAATGGTCAATATTTAAAGCGCGCCAATTTGTCTCCGCCGCTTTGATAATTTTTTCATTAAAATTATAAATTGATGTATTAAATTGGTAACGAATACTATTAATTTAATATCTGAACGAAATAAAATGTTACTACTGTATTGGTGACAAAATATCAAATAAAAATGAGTCGCAGTCAGGGATCGATAATCGATTTATTTGGTGACAGATCTACCATTCTGAGCACAGAGCTATTATTTAAGTAACAAAACTGTTATTATAAGAACGAAGTTTATATTCATGTAATGCAATATAATTTTATTGGTTATCGATCTCTTATTTTACACATATATTAACATTAATTTGATAATTCATACCTGGGAACAAGTTTACGAAAATATTTCGTGGCGATAGACCTATTTATTAGGTGATACAACTTGATGACAAATATAAATTTTGGTGATAGAAAATATAGTTCCCAAAAAAAATATTTCTCAATAAAAAATGCCATTACGTCTTGAAAATTAATATTATAATAATGAAGCTACATAGTTCGCTTGTGTAAATAGGATACAACTTTTTGCCTCTTTTTCGTAACAGTTCGTAATAGGTAACTAAAAAAGGCAAGCTATGACGAATGGCTGTTAACCTTTCACAAGTATAGACGGACTCAATGCCATAATGTCATGTCAAGTCATATGAAATACAGAAAATCTGATAGATTTAATACTTAATATGTAAAAATTTTACCAGTAAAAAACCTAGAATTAAGAAGTAGATTAGAATATTTAATATACATTTATTTATGTTTGTTCCTTTAGCAAACAACCTTCCCAAAACGGCTCGAAGGACCAACAGTGTGACGCGGCGGCCACCCCCAAGAAGGGCATCCTGTCCAAGGTGCCCAAGCCCCGGCTGCACCGCGGGGGCAGCGAGGACAAGGGCCACAGCCACGACAGGGACGACCGGCTGGACACCCCCGAGGTCATCGTCATCAAGCTCATGGCCACCGAGGAACAGGACTATGTCGGTGAGGAGGCGCAAATGAATACATAGCATATACTTTCGCGTCCTTCAATCCTTTTCAGATGGCCAGAACCTCGGAGACACGAATCTCCTCGGTTACTTATTAGCATGAATATTAGGGTTGTGATGTTATATGTACCAATGGTGACAAGATGCTAGCTCGTCACCTAATAGATTCTTTTGGCCCCTAAGTACCTTAGTCGTCTTCTACGACATGGCGGGATATAAGGCAGGTAGTTTAGTAATCTCTCAGACTCTCTCTTCATGTCGTAGAAGGTGACCAGCACGAGAAAATAAATAAAAATTGTATAATTTAATCATGAATCACACCGCTTCTACATTCAGGAGAAACAAAAAATATATTGATTTTTCTCCGTATTAGGTAATATTCAGCAGCGTACATGCTGTAATGGGACTCTACCTATCACGCCGAGAGGGTTCAATATGATAATAACTAAGTTACTCTGCAATGGAACGTGAACATTTATGAGTATATTACTTGCCTTATAGTAAACATAATGAGTAGGAAGTCGTACATATGTAAGTAATCAGTCGTTTTCTTCATATAACTTCTATGGCTTAGGTTTGGTTCCGGAGTCGAAGGTTCTAGAATCGTACTACGGCGGCTCTGAGGCAGGTGACGCGGATGAAACGGCTTCAGCATTAGCCGTGGCGGGCGCCAACGCTCCTATACAGAAGAGAACTAGGTATGCTCCATTATAACTTGTTCAGTCTAGACTAGGTCCTAGGATCTAATTAGAATAGCAAGGTCACTTAAGGATTGACTAACGCGATCGCTATGTCACGTGAATTTTGTAAAACAATCATTAACATTTTGATTTATATTCTATTAGTTTGATGATATGAGCGTTTACCACTTGACTAGGTGATCCTATATTTTATTCATTTCTTGTATATCATAAGGGACTAGGTGTAAAATGAATCTTTAGAGAATTTGGGCAGTGAATTATCACAGGTATTCCAAATGCATGCAACCATAAACTTTGATAGTTATATTAAAGGTGACCTATAAGTCGTTTTACCTAAATGTCAGTATACTTACCTCATTCCTTGTCAGGTGCTGTTGCTATATTATAAGGTGAGAATGTACTTCTTACCCTTCACAATCACCCAAACCTCTACCCGATAATTTAGCTATTATATGTATGTGCTTGTAGGTTCTCGGTGTCCCACGACGAAGTGTCGCTGGGCAACACGTCGGACAACCTGGAGGCGGTGTCGGAGGCCGCCTCCAACCACAGCGTCAGCTCCAGCCTCGAGCTCGAGACCGAGGACCAGAACGACAACATGTCCGACATGGTAACCAATCATAGTTTTAAGAGATTCGCGATTTATACTCATGATTAATAAAATAAATGCATTATTTTTTACTTTTAACACCCTAATTTGGTTAAACAAACCAATATTACTAACAATTATATTTTATGAGCATATTACGCGTCATTACGCGATAAGTCCCGTTAGTTATTAATCATGGTAACCAATCGTTCACTCACTCGGTCACTCGACCTAACCTGTACTGACTTATCCTGTGTATTGAATTGTTTCATTCGGAAATAATGCAGATCAAGCCGGGTATTAATTAAGCCAATGCTAAATGTTTATTGTTAACCTATTGCCACCTCTTGGCATTGTTAATATGCTCATTGACACATAACAATAATAGAATATAACAGTTTGTAATATTTGTTGATTTGACCAAAATAATGAATTTATCTACTTACTTTCTTATATTGTTGAGATATTTTATATAGGTATCGTAGAAATATAAAATTCTCTTACCATCCTGTAATTAACGAAGCCACAACAAGCGACTTCCATTTTGTTTGCAGGTGTCGGCGAACGTGAGTGGTAGAGGCAGCCCCAACATCTCGGGGCGGGAGACGCCGTCCTCCCAGGTCACTGACGGAGATAACAACAACGACGGACAGAGCCGGTTAGTAGTTAATCTCTTAATTTATTAATATTAATATTTAGAATGAATTTTCACTATCAACTTTAGATTATGTATATTCACACTTCTACGTCCCCAACGGGGGATAGGCAGAGACTATCAATCGCCACCTGGAACGATGCTGACAAATCGCTCTTGGTTCCCTCACGCACATTCACCTTTTCATAGATGCTCTTTTCTTCTTTACACAACGTACATACGCTTTGAGATGTCTGCAATTTGATTTATATAATTATAAAAACTTGAATTCATTTCATTTCATTTACTGGCACCAGATTATAAATATGTCGAATTTCGTTATTACTTCTAAATAACGTGCAATATACACGGCGATATGGATCACTACCTATCGCGTTGGCTGCTGTCTATCTAGTGAAACGCGAGCTCGAGTGACCCATACCTAACATTTGAGCACTCAAGCTAACATAAAAAGGGAGTGTTTATACACAAGACGTGAAGCGTATGTTGTATTTATATATTAGGTGTGTGTATGTGTAATACACAACTTGTGAAGCGTATGTTGTTGCGTATGGTGTTGTGATGTGTGTTGTGGTGGCAGTGTGGTGGCGGCGGGGCCGGTGAGCCAGGCTAGCGGCGTGGAGGCCAAGCTCATGAAGCAGACAAGGAACGAGATCGAGGACAAGTTCTGCAAGTTCGAGATCAGGGTGAGTGCACCACTGGAATGATAATAATAATAAAGCATTTATTTACAGCCACAAAAACATACACAATACAAATATTTTACAAATCAAACTTACAAACTAGTACAATAAAGCGTTTATTCATACAAACATACACATCACGCCTGATTCCCTGTAGAGGGGTAGGCAGAGATCACGGATCCCCATTTGTCCCACTGACAAATCACTTTCGCTTCATTGACACTCATACATCTTGTCATACACACTCGGTGGTTATAGTTACCCTTGATTATTATTTATGCATACATATATACATACTTTGATCCCTTTCGAATTCGAACCTTGGAGGTATAATATCTCTTAGGTCACTTTTGAGCATAAATATTAGGATTGTGATGTTATATGGAACATTGGTGACAGGTTGCTAGCCTATCGTCAAATAGATTCCATCTATCCGTACTCCCTTACGACATGACGGAATAAACGGCAGCTAGTTAGCAAATATAATGAATGATTAAAACTATCTATTTGAAAAAAAACTATAAAACTAAAAAATAGATTCAAAAACAGTAAAGTTCTTCTTATATGCTTAAATTGTCTGCCCTGATCGTTGAATTACCAGTATACCCATACACATCACGCCTGATTCCCTGTAGGGTAGGCAGATATCACAGACCCTCATTTATCCCGATCCTGACGGACCACTTTCGCTTTATTGACATTCATACAGTTCCAGTATGTACAAATATTTATAGTGCCTATCATATTTTGTTTGCAGAAACTTCTGGAAGGTGACGAGACGGTGAGCATAATGTCTGACACCTGGAGCACTGACGTCTTGGCCTCTGATTCGGAGACGATCGGCGACTCTTGCGAGCAAACTCAGATTGCGGCTAATCAAAGTAAGTCTTAGATCTGAAGGCATCCATAAAGTTGTAAAGAATGACTGTTTATTACATTAAACTAGCCCAGTGGTATGTTAAGATGTAAAAAGGAATGGAACTAAAATGTAACTAACTTAATATTCCGGAATAACTTTATTCCTTTCCGTAATGACAAGAATGAATGAAAAATGATCTTTTTACTGTGAAAGCTTCCTTGCTACGTCCGTCATGCCTGTGAAACCCGTTTTGCGATATCTCAAAAGAATACAAACATAGCTTTATGCGCTATGTATCGTTAAAAAAAAATCCGCGTCGTAAAATACGTAACAAACAGTTTTTTGTCTTGTATCAAAAGTTACGATTTTGTCTTTATATTTTTTAGCTATACATATGTACGTATATATATGTACGCTTTGTATTTTTTAGCTATACATATGTAACAATATAATAACATTCGTTTATTCTTCTTAGTTTGAATAGAACCATACGACAGTAACAAAAGCTTGACATCTTATCGGCCCAAACTAGAACAGGATAAAAAAATGAATAATTATGTTTATGAATAATATAAACACCAAAACATACGCTTCACGACTTGTGTATACACACTCCCTTTTTTATTATGGCGGGGTAGTCAGAGGCTTGAGTGCCCATCTCCGAAATTTCGAAGGCATGTTAGGTATGGGTCACTCGAAGCCCGCGTTTCACTTGATAGACAGCACCCGACATGATAGGTAGTGAACCGATTCGCCGTATATAGGCACTGGCTGTTGCCTATCCCTCGGGATAGGCAGATTTCCTCACGATGTTTTCCCTCACCGTTAGCGACTGTAAATTATGTACGTAATTGAATTGAAATATCAACCTAGTAAACATCGCCAACGATTAAAGTATGTAGTGTACGTGTAAAGCAGTTGTGGTTTGTTTGAAGGTGCCAACGCCAGCAACGCGACGGCGCCTGACGTGTCGGAGACGGCCAGTGAGTCCGCTTGGAGCATGGATGTCCTGGCTTCGGACAGCGATCGTAATACAGAGGTAAGGGAGTCACTGAGATATATAGTGAGACTTATTACCTTTTAGGTGTATGCAGCGTTCATACTTTAAAGACCTACCCTACATATATTTATTAATATATTTAAGACACTATTAAACCAATTGAACTAGCCCCTTGATAAGTTCATTGAAGACTTGTGTTAAGGGTACGAGTCAACGTATATTTAAGAAATTTATATATATTATGTATAGATAAATGGATATATAGTATATATAATGAACAACCAGACTGGAAAGCAAAAGAAAAGAGTAGTTCTTAACTGTGCCTCCACCGGGAATCGATCCCGGGACCTCACGATTAGCGTTTAGGTGATCAACCGATCGCACCCCGGAGGTCGTCGATATTTAACTGCCTAATCAACCTAAATAGCAACCTACTACATAGTTTTGAGAGTGTTGTTGTTTTTTATAGATAACTTAATCTGCAAGCTTGGAATAAAGTAGACGTATAATATATTATTTTCATTCCATGTTATTTTCATAATTCATATTACACATCGAAAATGTATTTTTATAACAAAAATGTATGTAGAAATTCATTAAACTTCATTTCCATTGGTACACGCTCAGGTGGTATTCGGACCCTGTTCCCACGGATACAGAGTCAAGCCCCAAACAACGGAGCTACACCGAAGTACTGAATATCTCTCGTATAAATAAGTTTTAATAGAAGTGTCCATTGGCAGGTGGACACGGACGACTGCGTGTCGGTGGCGGCGCGGTCGGACACGTCATGGCCTCGAAGGCCCTCGCACCAGGAGGAAGCCACGCCCATCAAGACACGACATCACGTGAGTTACTGTTTCTATAAAGTACATAATATCTATTCACGTCCTTTAAATCAATCCGGTCAAAATCATCTAAGAGATGAATGGACTGTGTAAATAACGACATGAATAGCAATGGAGTGACTGCAGCAATGACGGCTATTAGAAGGAAATGGAAGTGAGAAACATGTTGCGCTGACTCCAACTAGTTAGGATGAGGGCAGGGTGATGTCATGATATACAAATAGATCTTCTATCAGCCGTCATTTCTCTAGTCTTTCCCTTGCTATTGATAACTAAAAATATGTTAAAGTAATCTTTTTAAAATCGTCCTTCTATTGGAAATTCTACTACTACTACTCTAATTTTACTGTTTTCGATTTCTTTCAGCACATAAAGCGACCTGAAACGTCGAGTCCAAGGCATTCAAGGCCGAACCTGCACAATCGGTGAGTACTGTTTCTTCCACTCATACGATTCACGACGACGATACCCAACCCATCAGGTTCTAAGTTACTTAGTTATGTACTCATATTTTTGTCCCAAATTACAACGACATGATTTACGGGATGGACAGAATCTGTAATTCATAAAATGCTCAACAACAATGCACAATATATTGTATACAGAATATACGTATCTATAATAAGCTGTGTATTTCTTATAAATTACATACACATCACACTCGTTTCCCTACAGAGGGGTAAGCAGAGATCACGGTTCCTCATCTGTCTTGATCCTGAGAAACTTCTCTTTATTGACCTCATACTCACAGTGATTATAGTTAACAATAAAGGCTAATCACCCTTTTATTACTTGCAGTATTTGTTATGTATAAAAAAAATCCTTTTCTTTACACTAGACGCAGTAACACAAATAGACACAAATAGAGAAAAGAATTAATATACAATAATTTACATTAATGGAACCAAGCGCACATAGCAACCCCGCGCAAGTGTTAATACGATTTGTCTCAGCTAATGTTGATTGTGTGAAATTCACACTTCCAACGCTGTATGATATATCTCTTTATATTTGATAATGCTTCGTTCAGTTCGGGCTCGAACTACCTGTGCGCGACGGCGCAGTTGTCCCGCGGGGGTGAGCTGGACCTGAGCGCCCAGCCACGCTCCCCCGCCCACGGCTTCGACAACCGGAAGAGCATCCTGGTCAACGGGTACCCTGTGAGTGACACACTGCTCTAATGATGGCCATTGAGTGGCCGTAAACTGTAATTGTATGAATGAAATGTTTTATACACTGGTAGTAAAATATGAAGTGTGTATGTTTTCTCAATGAATTGCGTAATGCATCGGGTATACGATAATATGGAATCAGCCTGTTTGCTTCAGATAAATATTTGCATGTGAAAATTTGCCTTCTTATTCTTTTTTTCTTTTTTTTTAAGTACTATTTATGATGATCCTTATATTGAATAAAACCATTTCATTTCATTCGGAGTTGATAGAAGGTGAAATGTTTTAATCACATTGACTACCTGATGTCACGTTAAGTGCTGTCTGGTAAAAATTAGGTTCCAGTGACCGACGGCAATTACTGCATTGAAGACAATTTGTCCAGATTCAACCAATATGAGAGGCGGTGCTCAATGTATGTACTATGTAGGTACGCATGTGGTACGTGAAAGTTTTTATGAAAATTTTTATAAACACTTTCAGGTGATGACGTGCTACACGACGTCCGCGCCAGAGAGCCCCAGTACATCTACGCCTGCACATCATCCAAATGACGTTTTCGACTATGGAGCATGCAATAGGTAAGTTATGGATTTTTTTCTGCAATATGAAAAGGACGCAATCATTTTTTTGTTAAGAACGTAAACAAGAAAGAATTTGTATAAGAACGCAAACTAATTTCTCTACTACATGATTCTGATACTAACCTATCACTAAAACATTGTATTTCGCCTTTACAACACCAATAGTCATAGTAAAAGTAATCATATTAACTTTTTCATACATTTGAAAGCATAAACGTATATCAATACCTTTTAATTTGCAGTAACGACGCACAAACGGCGTCCACGCTAGAGGGCGGGAGTGACGCCACCTCCCAGTGGGTGGACGACAGCTTCCCCTCCACCCGCGGATCTCCGCCGGCGGATCCGCCCTCGCCCTACCGCCATGCGGACGATACGGCATCGCGGAACTCCAGTGAGAGCGATTATCCCGACCCTTATGATCGGTAAGATGGGTTTTTAAAGCTAGAAATGAATTCTTTGGTGAATGTTTGTAAATTCGGAGTCATTTGATTTCCAATCCTTTAAATTGAACCGTGCCCGCTTCTGAACTTTATAAGTGCAATTTCATAAATGAATTGCAAAACAAATTCCTTCTACGGTGACAATACATGTCTATTCTCCAAAATAGGCAATAATTAGTGCCTTTACACAGCGAAATAGAACACTACATTAACCATCGATAATGTTGTTGTAAAACTGCCTACGATGTGACCAAAAATCGATAACCTCACATGATCTTCTCTTTTACAACATCGCTTCAAATCATTAAACATATCACCTTCTCCCTCCCGCAGCCGCTTCGACCCATCAGCGGAAGCAGGGCCGAGCCAGGAGGCCGATTCTCGTAACACGATCCAGGACCTAATGACGCGCATGTCCACCGCCACCATATCTACGTCGGCCAACATCGTGAACAACATCACGGCGAGGATAGTGAAATCGGAGATACGGACCATCGTTTCCATTAGTTCTTCGAAGATCGAGAGGCGAAACAACGGACATAGTGAGTTGGTTCTTTTATGGAATAGGGATTTATTAGATACTAGCGACCCGCTCCGGCTTTGCACGGTAATAAATATAGCCTACTCTACTATTTAATGGATGTTATTATACATATAAACCTTCCTCTTGAATCACTCTATCTATTAAAAAAACCGCATCAAAATCCGTTGCGTAGTTTCAAAGATTTAACCATACAAAGGGACATAGGGACAGAGAAAGAGACTTTGTTTTATACTATGTAGTGATACATTACATAAAGTGGTTATTTACGAAGACAAAAAAAATGCTGAAAATTATTATTTGAAGACATACAATAACAGATTATGCCTTTACATGTCAGTTTCTCGGCAAATGCGTCAGACTTCAAATATATATTGCATTATTGTAAAAAGCGCAACACTGATCTTATGTCAGAACCACTGTCGATAAACACAGTCCCTTAAGCCCCTTCGGCAGGAACAGAGTCTCTGGACCATAATATATCTGGTAATTTTAGAATAGTATTGGGGCTGTGATTACATTAATATGAAATATAGGTGGCAAACTATCAAGGGTTACGTTCGAAACACATAATTAAATCTCCGAGGTGTATGAAAGATAGGTATCCGTTATTTCAAGGGCGTACTACGTTTAGGTGATAGTGTACTCTCTACTTCTTAAAGTTAAGTAAGTTAGTTAGTTCTTGTTTTTTTTATTTCTATAAACGTTTATTCATAAATTCAAATTGAAGTTATATACAATAAAACAAGGAATTAAAACTAACAAAATATTTACAAACTTAAAACTAATTAAAATAAATTACCTATAAATTAAATATGTCTAAAAATTTGTCGCTGTCGTTGGAGCGCAGAGTGCCCAATATGCTGGCAGCGTTCCCCCTCTGAATAGCCAGACTAATTCTCTGGCGGATTAATATTTAAAGTAATCATTTTTCCCGTCACAGACAACGTATCGCTGTCGACCCTGTCGGTGAACAGCGCGGAGACGTCGCTGTCGGACAAGTCGAGCAGCCAGGACGTGAACTCGGAGCTCGTGACGGAGCGGAGGGTGAGCCCCCCGCCGCAGAAGGCCACCGGCGCCATCCCCAAGAGCATCAGCTTCGACGCCACCGCCGAGAAGTCGCAGAGGTATGGGGAGACTCCGACGTTCTGTCCACCCCGAAGGGGATTGAAGGATGTTAATGTATATTACATATATGATGTGCTGTGATGTGTGAGTTTGTTACTTGGGATTAAATATAAAGTTAAGTTAGATACGTTTGATTTTCAGCCGATAAAAGAACGTTGTATTTTGGAATGTTCTTACAACATAGTCTTCTCAGATCCCGGATGCCCTAATGTCATTTAAGGCCACATCGAACCCACTTTTCACGAGACAGTCAGTACCCGGTGACAGTTGGTTTTCCATATTGCCGTGAACATAAAGACTTTTGAAGTAATTAACATATGTAGTAATTACCTTTTAAAAATGTACCTCAAATCATATAAAATACTTTAAATGGACCTACCAATGTTTATTGAACTAGATATGTTCCGATTCATAAACTGGATACTGGTATTTAATAATAATAATAACTTTTATTCACAAAAACACATTAACATATGTTACACATACAGGAAATTAAAAAAAGAGAAAGAGAAAAAGAGTTTATAAGTAAATCATTAAATCCTACATGTGCATGTCATTGCCCAGTGAAATGGTCCCAGCTCAGCATATATACAATGATTGAAGTACAATCACTGCGCTGATCTTACGCTAGAACCATGAGGGATATTTAATAATATGTCATAGTATTGCTATATGTGATTGATTTGAAGCAGACGCCGCTCCAACGAAGAGATGATAAGCAGCACCGTGGAGGAGGCGAAGAGCAACGGCAAGCGCTCGGGCAGCACCCTCTTCCAGCGGATGAAGATCTTCCGCCACAGGGGCCGCGGCACCCACCACGGACCAGGTATGGCTCAATGGAATGGCAAACTTGTTGATAAAGATTCAACGTTTGCTTAGGTGTTTTGGGATATATTTATAAATTTATTAGGGTCATGTCAATACACATAAAGAAAAGAAAGAAAGAAAGAAAAAACTTTATTCACTGACATACAAAAAACACAAACATGGAAAAAAAAATATGTAAAGAACACCGTCGATGCAGTGAAAAGGTGCTGCCTCAGTATACGATGTAGCTAGGCTACATCACTGGTCCTCCGGCAGCACCCGATTCGGAAACTGTCACAAGCTGCATTTAATATATAACAAACATACACAAAATAATTCATTTATAATAACCATCGTGACAAATAAGAAAGAAAGAAAGAAAAGAAAGAAAAATAGTTTATTCACTGCATATTTACATTAGCACGCAATACAAACATTACAACAATACAAACATTACAACAAACAAAATGGTAACCTTGATGCAGTGAAAAGGTGCTGCCTCAGTATACGATGCAGCTACGCTGCATCACTGGTCCTCCGGCTGCACCCGATTCGGAATCTGTCACAAGCTATAAATAATAAACATACACAAAATAATATACTTATAATAAAACATCATAGAAATAACGGATATAATATAACTTGTATATAAAGTTGATAATCTATAATTCATAAACATAATTAATATAACTGGGGTCAACTCGCATATATATATATTACACATATATATTATATTTAATATAGTTAAAGACAATAAGAACAAATACGTCACATAAACATATACGTACATATTAATTCAAATAAGTTTACATATAACATATATATACATACACACACACATATATATACATACACACAATGATATATATATATGGCATTTGCACCGACAAGGTAAGACATAGGTTGGATTTAGGGTAAGGATTTCTGTTGCTCCAGCAGGTAAGTCTTAAACCTACGGCAGAAGATTCCCCTAGAAGCAACGTCGCGGATAGGTGGCGGTATATCATTCCAGCACTTGGACGCAGCGAACTTGAAACACCCCCGAAACGCTGCTGAATGGTGCACTGGCAAAGCAGCCCTAACCTTAAAATGACGGGGGTTCGACGACCACTTGAATTTACGGTACAAGTAAGTAGGGCTCTCCGACCGAATGACACCAAACAACAACGCCGCGAAGTGCAGCCGCCTACGTGACTGCATGTTCAGCAAGTTCGCGTCGTTCAAGTACGGAGTGATGCGGGATCGTCGAGGTATATTAAAACAAAAACGGGTGCATGCGTTTTGTACCCGCTGTATCAACTTCCTAGTTCGACCAAGCATACAGCTACCATAAACAACATCACAGTAGTTAAGCCTCGACAGTATCAACGTTTCACTCAGACAGACACGCAAGTCTACGCTGAGATATTCGCGGATACTGTAGAGCACCCTTAAGCGGTAGAAGCAGTTCCCAACCATACTGAGGACGTGCTTCTCAAAACGAAGCTCCCCGTCCATCAGCAAGCCCAGGTTCCTAACCTCCTCCACCGCCTCTATCACGTTGCCCCTGATAACTATATCATTGGTGGACAGGACATCCATCGTACTTCGAATTTGCGACCGACTTCCAAGAACTAAAACCTTAGATTTGGAAGGGTTAAGCGTAAGACAATTTCTATCAGACCAACACGCAATTCGCTCGAGCTCAGAATTAATGCTCCGTATGCACTCCGACGTACCCGAAGGCTTGGCAGATGCATACAGCTGCAAATCATCAGCGTAGAGATGATATCGACTGCTTTCGATACTGCTAACAACATCCGCGCTATACAGTATAAAAAGCAGAGGACCTAAGATAGAACCCTGTGGCACTCCCCTCGTCAACACACGAGGTGAAGACCACCGAGCTCCACCGTCCATCCCCCGCAACCCAACGACTTGCGTTCGGTGAGATAAATAACTATCGAACCACTTCACAGCACCGGTAGAAAATCCATAATACGTCATCTTGGATAATAGCAAGGGTATGCTCAGACTATCGAAAGCTCTAGAAAAATCGAGTAATACCATTAGGGTGCTCATGCCATCGCCCTGGGCCTGCAGAACGTCGTCTACCACATTCGCCAAGGCGGTCGCAGTAGAGCGGCCCTTCCGGAATCCCGATTGATACTCGGGCAAAATACCGTTTTCTTCTAGATATTTCGTAAGCTGATCACTCACAACCCTCTCCACTATCTTTGACACACATGGAAGGATACTTATAGGACGAAGGTGGGATATATCAGTCGGGTTAGGTATTTTCGGCAACGGCAGGACCCTGGCAGCTTTCCAACTGGTCGGAAAGATACCAGTGCTGAGGCTCCTGTTCACAATCGCTGTCAATACGTCAATAGTCACTGGTAATGTCAATAATAGCATGTCAATGTCAATGTCGTCAACACCCTTGGCCCTCGTCTTAATCGCCGAGACAATCCTTGTCACCGTTTCAGCAGAAACCGGCTTCAGCGAGAAAGACGAAGAACCAAACCGGTGAAACTCATAATATGTCAAGTCACTAATAGCTACATCTGCATTTCCAGGTATGTTCAGGAAATGCTTGTTGATATCGTCAGGGTCGTCAAAAAATTGTGGCAAATCAGTCCGGTCATTGTCAGTTAGAATTATATTTTTTAAGTGTTTCCACATTGTCTTTGAATTAGTCATGTCATTAATTGTTTTGTCAAAATATACCTGTTTTTCAGAGCGTAGAGCCTGAACGACAAGTCGTTTCAGGTCCCTATAGTACTGCTTATGTGCCTCAATTCCAGTACGCTTAAAACGCTTGTAAGCATTGTCGCGTAGCCGCATCATAAGCAGCACAGTGCTCGTCAACCAAGGCTTAGGAGCATCCTTCACCAAAATACTCCTAACGGGGGCATGTTTGTTAAATAATCTTGTTATATTTTCAGTCAAAAGAGTTACTAAGTCATCAACATTGTGATGAGTTGTTATAGTACTCCAGTCTATTTCAGTCAAGTCAGTGTTAAATTTGTCCATGTCAATGTCCTTCAGCGGTCGGTATATAATGTGCCTTGGCACTGGTTTATTCCGCTTCAGGTCAAGCTCAGCCAGAACAAAGGCATGCCTGCCTAAGTCAGGGCTGTGCTGAACGTCCACAGACCGAACCAGTGCGTCAGTAATTATTAAGTCAATTGTGCTTTGTGAATGGTTAGTAAAATGAGTCGGTTTTTGAACATGCTGAGTTAGTTTTAGAGTAGTCATAAAGTCAGTCAATGATTTGTGATTTCTGTCATGTATGTCATGAATATTAATATTCATATCACCTAATAAAACAAGTTTGTCATAGTTATTAAAAGATGTCACGGAGTTAGTCAATGCGTCAAAAAATTCGTCAGCGTCATGCCAAGGCGGCCGGTAAGCCGTCCCAACCACAAGCCGGGTGCCACCAACTACGACGCGGAACCACATTTGTTCCACCGTGGGTGACACAGGGTGGGAAACCAGGGACGCACGCAAGCCACGCCGCAGATAGAACCCAACACCACCCCCGCGGGCACGCACGGAGCGCGGCCGCGGCACATGGCGCAGGCGATACCCGGGAATGGAGGGCGCGCGCCCCTCGTCACCCCCCCGTAGCCACGTCTCATTGATGGCCACCAACTCGCAGTCTGCACGAAGAACCACCGCCTCCAGCTCGTCATGGCCGGTCCCCAGCGAGCCCGCATTAAACAACCCAATCTTGAATCGCTTAATACGAGTCATGGAAACCGTTGAAGGAAATGTCTGCATATACCAACGATTTATAAAGATACTTAAACATAATATCACTACTTACATTACACAAATATATACATTGAAAACATATTTCATACATACACATATGAATATAATAATTGAGATATATGACAATAAATATAGTAGACATAAGCAGCGACACAGAGACCAAACCGCACCGAATCAAAAGAATCCATTACGATAAAATTTACATATAAAACAATAATTACAAAGGACTTCACAAACATAATATATACAAAAATATTATTCAAACGGGAAGAGGGCCAAAAACCCTCTCCACGTCTTCCTCTTCCCGGATGCGATGAACCGGGGCTCCGTCCGCCTTGCGCGCCAGCACTCGTCCGTCACGGGTCCACACGAAGCGCCAGCCGCACGCCTTGGCCCGCTCGCGCGCCTGCCCGAACAACTGCCGGTTGAGGCGGGTGAGCCGCTCGTTCAAGTAGAACCTGCGTGGCTCACCCGGCAGGCCCATGTCCGCGGTGGTCGCTCCGCGGCGCACGCGGGCCGCGCGGATCAGCTCGTCGCGAGTCGACCGCCGCGCAAGCCGGACTACTATGGGGCGCGGTCGACGATCAGGTCCACCAGCAGCCCCAGAGGCATCGCGCAGCGGCCCCATCCGCACGGCGCTGACCACGTCCCGCTCGTCCAGCGCCACGCCCAACTTCACGGCCACCAGCGCCGCCAAGTGCGAGGGGTTTTCTCCCGGCACCTCCGGCACGCAGCTGACCTGGACATCATTTGCCAGCAGGTCCTGGTCCCTCTCCGCCAGCTGATGCTTGAGCTCCTGAATAGCCCGCTCCAGTGGCTTTGTGGCAGCCACCACGACGGCGTCGCCCAGCGCAGCACCCTCAGTCGTCCTCTCCTCCAAGGCTACGAGGCGGCGCTCGAGGTCGCTCACCTTATCATTAACGAGCGCGACCTCTCGCCTCATCTCTCGGCGGAACTCCTGCAGCTCGTCCCGCAGTCCCACTCGCAAATCCGTAATCGCCGCAACCATCTCCTTCCGAAGCAGCTGCATTTGGGACACCATGTCCCCAGCCTCCCGGACCAGCGGGGATGGTGGTCGGCTTATGTCACTGTCGGATTCTTGGACTGTCTGCACCTCGCGCACGGGAGTATTTTGATTGTCCACCCGAGGCCGTACTCGGGCACACTCTGGGCAGGTCCATCGGCTGCGGGCTGCCTTTGATTGTCTTTTGTAGACGCTCAAAGACATCCCCAAGCATTTATAATGGTAGCTACCACTACAGGCACCGCACTCCATCACTTCCGTGGCAGACACAACTTTATTGCACGCCAAGCAGTTCATTTTTAAAATTTAAAAAAAAGAATAAATTAAAACAAAAAAAAATAAAAAAAAATAAATTAAAAACTATGATAACACAAAGAAAAAAAGAGAAAAAAAAATAAAAAAGTACTTGAAAGAATAATATTATATTAGACAACTGTGAGTTTCGAACCACTGCACTTTGCACTGTTTGTTCTTACTGTTCCCAACTGAGCCACTGTTTCATATAATTTCGTAGCGAAATATTATAGTAGTTTGTGATTTATAATTTATGATTTTAGCTAACTACCCACAATTTTGAATGTGTGAGCACTATTATATATCCCTTTTGTTTAGCACTAAAATCCTTAAAAGAACACTATTACTACTATGAACTGCTTTGCTACTATGAATATAACACTATTACACTGTATATCAACTCAACTTTGGTGTTTAGAAAGAATACTGGACAACTTTTTGAAATTAAATTTGCGTACGCAACTAAAAGCTTGACCGCTCGGTTTGACACTTTTGACAGACCAATCAATTTTATGTATGAGTATTAAATACAGATATAATACTCATACATAAAATTGATACACTATAATTCATAATCATACTTTGGGGAACATAAACAAGAACATTAGTTAAATTAATACTTTAAACAACAGTAGAGAGAAAAACATCGTAGCTAAGCAGCGCTAATGGAAATATTCCGAGGAAATAACTGTATAATTATCAAGATTAATAACTAACGGGACTTATCGCGTAAGTTTTTATGTAATAAAATTACCTTTATTATCCCGACGTTTCGGCTACGTTGCAGTAGCCATGGTCACGAGCAGACTAACGTTTCATATTTCTTCGCCTCCACCGCAGCACCCTATCAGATTCTTCTCCGACTACCCTCATTGATACGTTTTTAACAATAACACGCGACCTACACACTACACTCACAGTGTGTGGTTTCATACGATCATGCTGTAATTATATTTAGGCTCTGGTAACGATTAGATTTCGAGTAGCTAGAGATCCTTTAAGTGATGGACTAGCCCACCAGCCACGACTACTACAGACTAACGATCATGACGCGAATATATACTTACTAATCTTGTCCTAGTAACGGTCTAATTGAGATCAGACTTTTTTCTATACCAATATCCTATCTAGATCTTAAATCATTGAACATAGTTTTAAGAGATTCGCGATTTATACTCATGATTAATAACTAGCGGGACTTTTCGCGTATGTTTTTATATATATAGTCTGCCCGTGACCATGGCTGCTGCAACGTAGCCGAAACATCGGGTTAATAAAGGTAACTTTATTATATAAAAACATACGCGATAAGTCCCGCTAGTTATTAATCATGATTGAACATGTCTGCATGAACATAATTCCAGCTGACCCGAAGCTGCCAGAAGAGGAGCAGGCGGAGGAGCAGCTGTAGTCCCATTTAAAATACATACACATCACGTACTTTTACCTTTAGAGATCTCTTGCGTCCCAATCCTGACAAACCAGTTAGGCTTCATTAAGTTTCCTCCTCATATACACTATCATGTTTTCCCTACTGAACTATAAACATGACTGTATATGTCTTCCTCCAGCAGACCCGAAGCTGCCAGAAGAGGAGCAGGCGGAGGAGCAGCTGAAGGGTGAGCTGGGCGAGAGCTCCGACGACATCCTGGCCAAGTACCGGCGCAAGGACAGCGGGGAGTCCACGCGGGTGCGCCGCGGCTCCCGACACACCGACGCCACTGAGCAGGAGGCCGAGGGAGACAGGTCAGTGGGGAACAAAGAATAATATACATACAGGACCCTTTATGGGTAGACGGAACACTTGGAGATATGAGAACATCGCCTAAGACACTTATTAGCATGGATATTGGGGGAATATCGGTGACAGGTTGCACGCCTATGGCCTAAAAGATTCGATATACCTTTAGTCCCTTAGTGGCCTTTGACGAAATGCCGGGAAGAATGGCGGCTAGTTTGCATTCTTTTTAAGCTCTAAACTAGCACGGAATAAAAAAAAATGTTGTATAGATTTAATAAGTCAATAAATAAATGAGTTAAAATGTTTTTTTTTTCAACATAAGAATCATAAAATCACTTATCGAAAGTGAAAATGAAAATTTTTCACATAAAATTGTCCTTAACATTAGATATTCGTAAAAAAAGTAAAATAAATGTAATTAAAGTATTGAAATTTCGTAAAGGCAAAAAAGGTTCTATCCTGCAAACACCCCGACACGGGTGTATGTACTGTATGTACGGGTCATTTATGTTATGTCGTGTCGTTGGCAGGATCGAAGGCGTGGTGGACCTGAACGACGCGGAGGCGTTCAACAGCATGAAGAGCAAGCTGCGCATGGTCATGTCCAGCCCCCAGCTGCACTGGGCGGAGGTCGTGCCCAACGTGAGTGCACGCCACACACGCCACCCACGTACAGGGTTTATACTTAACACTTCACGACTAATATCCATGTTAGAAGAAAACGGGAATTATCGCGTGTATTTCAGAAACAAACTATTACCTCATTTTATTATGTGAGACCGGGTCAAATCACGATAAATTTATAAAGATATGTGATTACCTTTATTTTGCCCGACGTTTCGACCCAGTTGCATAGGCCGTGGTCGCGGGAAGACTAGCTTTAGTGTCAGCAAATGTCTGTCTACCTTCACAATTTTTGTTAATTCTTGTTTATTAAACTATTACCTTTTCTATCCGATTTTTCAACCATGTTGCAATGGCCATGGTCACGGATCAGTGAAATATAGGCGATAAGCCCTGTTTTGTTCATGCTTTTAAAAATATTATCCATATACAGTCAATTAAATTATAGAAAACTATTTCATTCCACCGTAATAATTTAATGCTGTTTTAATCCTAGTCCCGATTGTGATGGCACTGACTCGAATTATGACTAACATGTTCATGTTAGAAATGAATAATTGAAACGATTTCCTTTGCCCCTTCATTATTATATGTACATTACCCATGATTAATAACTAACGGGACTTATCGCGTAAGTTTTTTGTATAATAAAGCTACCTTTATTAACCCGACGTTTACGTTGTACGTTGACTTACGCGATAAGTCCCATTAGTTATTAGTCATGAGTATAAATGGCGAATCTCTTAAGACTATAATTAGGTATATTATTGTTGCAGCGCTACACGAACTCATCCCTGTGCGGGTGGGCGGGGGCGGCGGAGTTGGCCTCCATCGAGACAGGCGGCGTGGAGGCGGCAGAGGTCTCAAGGGCGCTCCCCGGGGGCGTGCCCTCTGCCCTGCTGGCGGCCTCCCTGAGGTCCGACCTGGCGGCTCGCAGGCCCTACGCGGCCTATCTTGCGGCGTGCAGGGCGGCCCTCGGACATAGGCTGCATGATCTCAAACGGTAAGGTTTAGGTCAAATGTAGTGTGACATCTAAGGTATAATATATCATCTGTCACCGTTCTTTTGCGTACCTCTACTTCATTAGAAAAGCTCATGAGGTAATAGAAAAAAGGCGTTGTTGCATTATATTATTAGTTTAGAAGAGTAGTTAAGCACTATATGTTAGAAAATGGAGTCACAGTTGCCATGCAGTATTTATACGACTTTAAGGAAATGGACTAGAGAGATCCTTTATTGGTCGGTCGTTAATACTAGTTTTTTAGTTTCTTATTAGGAAATGCGCTGGTTTCAAGTATACTTGTTACCATCTATCCGAGGTAAGTATCAGGGAAGACAACACCTTTAGCTCATTAAACCTCATTGGTCCCTCAGTATTCATATTATCGTTGTCTTAGCATTTATATGTATAGAACATGGATAATATGTACATATTCGTGTGTTTGTAGGCAAATCGAGGCAGTGCGCCGCGAGGGCGGGTGGTGCGGTTGCGCGGCGGCTGCAGCCAGGACGCTGGCGCTGCTCGAGAAGGAGGGCGCGCTGCGGAGGGTGGCCCGCGCGCACCGCAACAACGACTCCCGCCCCAGCAGCATCGGTAAGAGAGACAGTGTAGAAGACCCAACTTCACGCGTCAGTACGTGATTGTGGTAAAATTGTCGCTACCCAAGGCATAGAGAAATAAGTGTAAACACAAAAAGTCATTGAAATAGTAGAAATGCAAGTAAAATTAAATACTTCATAAAATATTATTGTGCGAATATAACTTTTCGAAATTATTTTATTTGTTTTTTATTCTGGTGAGGTTTCGGTCGAGTTTACAGTACCCCTGCACGGAAATATTAATATCTGTCTATACTTTTTGAGATGAACATAAGATTCATATTTCGTCAATCAGCTTAGTATCAGGGTTAATAGCCCATCAGCCAATAGATTACTCAGCCCATTCATACGAGAAGAAATATGCCCTCAATTTCTTCACCGTTTGATTTCTTTCTCATTGATCCGATCCTGTGTAAATGCTCCGTTAGTTTGCTATTAGAAGGGATAATGATAAGGCATTATATTCCCCCAATGGTTCCATATTTGATACTATATCATCATTTGCAGCTGGCGAGTTATTAGACGAACGGGCCACCAGGATGACGGCCAGCATCAACGCCCTCATCGCTGAGATCAAGACGGACCCCTCGTGGGAAGGTAATACTTTATGGACTTTCTAGAAAATTACATATGTACAACTCTTACGAGTCAAGTGTGCACCCCGCTGGAATGCGACCCCTCACCCGCTTCCCCGCGCGGCGCCCCGCGTTCGCCATAAGCGCTCAGTACCGATAGCATCTTTGTTACCGTTGAAAAATCTAGCGCCGTCATTTTTGTCGTCTCTTTATTGTCAAGCTGTAATATCATATCAGTCCATATGTATCAATTTACTTGCAAAACATCATGATTAAAATGACCTAGTATTATGACGCTTTATCATCAAAACGATCTTTTGTCAACATAAAAAAATAGCAATTTTTTTTTTACATAATTCTCAGTTTTTACTAACGGTATCGTCCGATTGACGTCACAGAGCGAGGTGCACAGTTAACTCGTACGAGTTGTACATACGCTTTATATTATAGCCACCAATGTCGAACTTTCATTAGATAGTCAGTACCAAGGATTTAGGCGGCGTTAGTTAAAATATTCAAACGACAACCAATATGTCAATTCAATACTTGTAATTTTATACATTATCTCATGAAAAGTGGGCTTTAAACGACTTTAAGCCTCGACGGGACAGTTTTGGACTTTGTCTTTAATTTTTATGCATATGTATGTAGATGCAGAAGCGGTACCCTTTTACTACCTTTTTGTGTCCATAAACTTATTTCTTTCTTGTTTCTATATGTAAATTAATAATAATAATTGGACATTATAACACCAATTGAACTAGCCCCTAGGTAAGTACATTTAAGACTTGTGTTAAGGGTACTAGTTAACGTATATTTAAAAAAATTATACATATTATACATAGATAAATACATAAATAGCATATATAATCAACAACCAGACTGGAAAGCAGTAGAAAAGCGTAGTTCTCAACTGTGCCTCCACCGGGAATTTTTGGGACCTCACGAATTAGCGTTCAGGTGTCTAACCGATCGCGCCACGGAGGTCGTCAAAATTATTCTATAAGCGCGTTGTGTGTGGCAGGGGCCTCCGCTGAGCTGATGGAGAGCCTGGAGGTGACGGTGGAGCGCGCCGTCTTCGGCCGCATGTACCTGCACATCCTCTTCCCCAACGGAGACGGCGACATCTCCCGGACCAGTGAGTGCAATATATAATATAGTAAAACATTGCATAGAACATAACATAATGATCAGACATCATGTAGAAGGAAACCTATTTTTTCTGTTGTACAATGACTGTAATGTTAATCTGTAACGTATAAAACTTGTTAACTAGCTGTCACTCTTCCTAGCATGTCAAGGACTCTATTCGGCAATGGGCTGAATATCTGTTACTGTTGTTCCATATCAATGCCATCATAACTAGACATACATACACATCACACCTGATTCCCTGAAAAGGGGAACGCAGAGATCACGAATCCCCATATGTCCCGATCCTGTCAGACCACTTCCGCTTCATTGACACTCATACATCTTCTCATACACACTCGGCGGTAATGGGTACTCCTTACGTCACTCTTTTCCAATATAGCCTCTATCTGACTGTCTAATGTCTTATTGGGCCGGCCCCTACGTAACCGCCTTTCCACTACACTCACATATATTACTTTTGTCAAGCTGCTATAATTCATCCGCATAACATGTCCAAACCATCGAAATCTTAGTCGCTACATTTTCTTTCAAATCAAGCAATTTTTCCTTATCACACTATTTTTAATTCTTTCATTCAATGTCACTCCTAACATGATTATCAGTGTTAAACTGAATTCTAATAACTATAAAATTGAGGGCAAGGTTTTGGAAGGAATAATTATAACTATTAAGCCTAATAAATAAATAGTCCTATTCACGATTACGAGTATGAAAGGAGTGGAAAAAACGTACTTTTTCATTCATAAATATACATCCACGTCCTTTAATCCCTTTTAGGGTGGACAGAAGTTTGGAGACATGAAAACAATCTCTTTATCACTTATTAGCATCTATCCTGGGGTTTTGTCGTACTTTTTTCAGTGTATTGACTAGGTATGTACATGAAGCTGCATCTAGCTCCTAAGTACCTAAAGTCCTCGTAATTGTTCCTTTCCTTTCATCCAGGGTCCTGAGCGCGCACATAAACCGTTTGGCGCTGAGCACGACGGCGCGCAGCCTGGGCGTGCCCCGGCGGCACCTGTGGGCGGCGCCCTACCCCCGCGCGCAGGCCGAGCTCTCCCGCCTCGAGGTCTACCGGACGCCCAGGGATAAGGTACCGAGATAATTAAGTTTTATTATGATTCTCAAGCGAACTTACGTACCGTGAAGAACAGAAGAGCGTGTAAGCAGGTTAATGGATGTGAGAGAGGCAAGAGAGATTTGTCACCCATTCCAGGTGGCGGTCGATAGGCGTGTGTCTATGTAGGTAAAACTTACGTAGAGACTAATGACCATTCCTACTGACCATTTCTAGTAGGTAAAAAGAGTTTAGCCAACAGTACAAAATTATTTTGTTCAGTGATCAACTAACAACTGCCTGGATGTTTTAAAAGCTCCTTTAGAACAGTTATATTTGGCTTTGGGGATTTAGTAATTGGGTGTAATGAAGTAAATCTATCTGCACTGTGCTGTGTTGTCATGATTATCTATTCAAATACAACGAAACTTGCCTGTCCTTTAGAAAATAGCTAACAGTTAGTACCTGTATGCGACTATCATAGATCATTGAATGTTAACTATATTATAAAAAGGGATCGGATAATATTCGAAGTATAGTGATAGTGGTTGTGGCGTGTTGCAGTTGTGCTGCATAATGCGGTGCGTGGCGTGCATCATGTCGGTGCTGCGGCTGACGGAGGGCTCGGCGCCCTCGGCCGACGACCTCACGCCCGTGCTCGTCTACGTCACCATCAAGGTACCATACATACACTCGCACACTTGCCACTTCTATACTCAAAAATTAATAATACATAAATATTTATCATCATAGTCTCATGTATTTTTTTTATATTTATTTTTTCACAACAAGATAATATACCTTACAGGGAAATCCTTAATTCGCATGTTAACCATAACATAAAATATTATTTAAAAATTACCATTATTACTTACACTAATCGAATAATATAATCACTGTTTTGGCGAACTAATCCATCCCACTTGACAATATGTATATCGACGGTAGCCGAGACCGACTTGAGAGTTCGGAGCGCCCGCGTCAGCGTACATGTATATTCATTCAAGAAAACCCATAATGGTCTTGATTTGATCATATTTCTAAGTTTAGAGACAACCACTTTTCATACAACCTCGTCATAATACAGATAACAAGTATGCACTTACTACCTCTGTCGCCCCCAGGTGAACCCGGCGTCACTGCTGTCCACGATAGAGATGGTGAGCGCGCTGGGCGGCGCTGCACTGCGCGGGGAGCCCCTCTACTGGTGGACGCACTTCTGCGCCGCCGTCGCCTACATCAAGACCATGGACTACCCGCGCCAGACGGACTCCTAGCGCACAACGCACCAGGTTAGTAGACTAAAAAGACAACCATTACCCTCTAGTGATACGCGGGCTTCGAATGACCCATACCTAACATGCCTTCGAAATTTCGGAGATGGGCATTCAAGCCTCTGACTACCCCGCCATAATAAGAAAGGGAGTGTGTATACACAAGTCGTGAAGCGTATGTATGTATGTAACCCTTACGGGGTAGTCAGAGGTTCAGGTGTCCATCTCCGCAATTGCGAAGGTAGTAATTCTATGGCCACCCCAAACCCACGTGTTAACCAGAAAGTCAGTACTCATGTGACAGGTACAGGTAAGCCATGTCGCCTTTTGAAGCACTAACTTTCACTTATTCCTGTAATTCGACGTAGCTCAGTTGTTTGCTTGACTCTGTATCAGTGGGTGCAGGGTTCAAATCCCACTTGAGCATGTACCAATGGAAATGAAATTTAATGAATTTCTATGTACATTTTCGTAGTAAAAAAATACATTTACGAAATACTTCGAATACTACGGTGAGGGATAACATCGTGAGGAAACCTACCTGTTCCCTGAACAGGTTATAGTTAGTGCTACCTTGCATAATCATCGCTATATTGTAGACTGGTGTCATGTATTTATTTGACTCCGAATACCTTACACTCAGATGATCATACATACATATAAATGACGCTCGATTCCCTGAAGAGGGGTAAGGAGATACGGTTCCCCATTTGTCCCAATCCTGACAATCCACTTTCGCTTCATTGGCGTAATGTGTATGTATATATGGTAATAGTTAACTATAATGCGACATATACTTAGCATTCTATTTACATCCGTAAAAATAACTATATAAATAAATATAAACGCATTTTACGCAGCCTGTGCGAGTGAAAAGGCTGAGGCACAGAAGAGGACAGAGCTATCGGCAGTCTCGCTCCTTCACTGTATAGACTAATAGCATATAACTGTAGCCTATAGTTATTTAACAAGTCACAACTATTTTTATGTGGGCGAATAAAGCAGAAGAATGATTTTATGTAATTTCGTTTTGCTAATTTCGGCAGCGAGAAAAACACGAATGATTTTCACACATAATGAAATTGAAACTAAAACAGGCTAGTTCAAACGAGATATGAGTTAAAATTGGATGAAAAAATCTTCTCGTATAATACGCCTTTGTTAGTGACAATGTGCCTCTTGTTTCGGCCGCTTGTCTCTGTAAAATCTCTGTACCTTTATACATAACCTGTCAAACTTTTGTATTCTATTATAAAGTAAAACGTTTAGGAACTAGAAATAATGTATTATTTCACTAGCATCCATGATCCTTGATTGTGCCTGTACATAAAGCAAAAAAACAAGTAGTACAATTCAAGTAGCAGAATTAATATTGCAAAGGATTTGCGCTATTATATGCCAGGAAAAACGTAGGTGGATACTATAAAAAACAAACTACCACATGGCATCACTCTAAATATTTTAATATTATATAATTTAATATAATATTGTTTTTAATTTCCGAGTTTTTAATAAGATTATAATTTAACATGCGCCTTTTTACAACAAATCTGTAATCATATTATTTTGTATGGAATCATCCTTAAATTAGTAATTAAATGTAGTAAATAAAAATTAATCATAAACAAAAGCATGTGATCTCTAACGAGGTAGTCTGAAGCATGAACTTAATTTGCGCTAGGTGTAAATTTCAGATAATATAATTATACTTTGTAATGTATGTATTACGGATTGTGATGGTAGCTTTCTTATCGCCTAAATGTAGAGGATTCCTCATGTCCCTTAATCGCCTCTTACTACGTTTATTTACGTCTCTAACATGGGAGGTAAAGTTACAAAGTTGATTGTTATGGCTCCTAATATTTTATGTTTGTATAAATTTAGTCTTAAGGTTTGTTAGGAGTTTTAAGTAATTAGGTAATTTAATTATTGCTAAGAGCAATCGACATACGAAAGAATACTGGATGGTCGTAATAATTACGGTAAAAAGAAAATAAAATAACTAATAAATAAAAAAATCTATAAAATTAAATACGTATTCACGTCCTTTGAAGATTTGACAAAATCTCGGAAACAAAAAAAACACTTTGATAACCTTTAAGATAATATAGAGGTTTTTATGTCAATTGCTCACAGGATTCATTTACCTTAGCCTTTAATAAAAGGGCAATAATCCGAGATTTACTTTCTATTCTATCCACATTTGACGTGAGGTGTTCAATCCAGTATTGTTTCGAATATTTAAGTTTTTTAAAATAGTGTAACTCGAATTCATTGAACAGTTAATTAATCTCATAGTTTAAGCGTCAACTATTTTAATTTTGTGTAGGGATGTTATTAAATTGTTTCTTGTAGGATATACACCACGAAGTTATAGATATACTTTTCGGCATTCACACCATTACGATAATGGGTAGATTGATTGCCTTAAATTTAGAAATATCTCTCTCGCCTCACAAACATTCATTACAGTTTCATGCATGCTCATTGCAAACATTATGTACACCAGCCAAAACTTAATTTCCTATTTGAATTTAAAAATCTTTATAACCGGAACATAACCTACCGTCTATGTAAATTCGTTTCGTATGTTAATTCGTTTCACATACTTTTGTACTATATATGGATACTATGGTAAAACTACAAGTAGGTAATCAAGAAAAATCGTGTAAAAGAAAAATCCTAAATCGTATTTGTTTATTTTTTAAATGTACAAAGTTGTTTACATCATGTTGCGATGAATATACATAAACAATTTACAATATAACGATAACATAATCTGTGCGTTATAATCTTAAATAATATTTTCTGCGAACAATTGTTTGTTATTTAGTTTTAATATTGTTTTGTACATTGTTATTAATCCAAGGAACTGTTTTCTACAATGTCTTGCCTTCTCTTGAGTGGGATGCCTTTTAAATCAAGTGTAACTCTGTATTGTAATGTAAGATAAATTTTAAACTGTAATTATTTTTAGATTAATAAATATTTAATGATTATATAATTTTTGTTATTATTATTCAATATTGCTGACACTTCCCCAATTCGTTTAAAACAAATTAATCACTATGCCAATCTGTAAGCTAAGTACGACTTAAGAGTCCTGTGCTCCGATCTTCTGTCTACTGCTTTTGAGATCTTAGGGTGATTTAGCCAATTACATATTTTTATTGATAATCTCAGAAAGGATCAAAAGATGAGAGAGAGCTGTTGCTGGGACAATATTTAAGGAAATTTAAGTTACCATATTCTTTTAGTAGACTCTTACGATATCAATTAACAACAATAAAATAAAAATAGCAGATAAAATTCTTTTTTTTCTATTTTAATTTAATGTAAGATTACTATGGTTCCACCAAGTAAAACATCTCTACATTTCTGTTCATCCCTTCAAGCATTGAGTACGTGAGTGTGTTGTTGTTCCGATGCGTGTGTCCAGTCGGCGTCTCCTCTTTTTGTGCACATGCCACTCGAGAAACTATAAAAACGGTACTCGAGGCTCCGATAAAGGATGGGAATGTAAATAGCGGCAACAAAATACTACATCGCTGTTAAAAAATTAAAATCATAGAATTAGTATTATTAACTTTGGGCTGGTAATGTTGTTTTTAGCAGCAAATGCTGGATAACATGTTTTAAGATGGTTTGATAATAACTGGATGGTTTCAGGAATTGGTTTGGTTAATTTACAACGAATCCTTATATATCAGTCAAAAAAACATCCCATTTATTGGGACCGATATTCTTGCAAATAAACTGATGACTGTGATCTCTGTGATAGTCAAGCATTGCAAGACTTCATTAGATGTAGCTTCGAAAAGCAATACATATATATTATAGGTCTTTAACATAATCGGGGTTTCCCAACAATAACAATATGTTGCTCATAATATTCGTTGATTGCTGGTTAAGCTGCAGTCTCATTCTGATGGATTATTTAATTAAGTTGTATTGTATTGAAATATGTCTGCAGAGTTTGTTGGCATTTCTTCTCTGCAAGATTTTGCTTTACGATATACCATTAGTTTAATTAGATTTATTTAATATATATTTTTTTAAATTAACTAATTATAATGACAACTTTTTCCGGTGGAAATGTTTTTTTTTTACTTTCAATAAGTGATTTTATAATCCTCATATTGAATAAAAAGCATTTCATTTCCAATGATATTGTTACTATATCTGCGCGTAGTATTTTATTATCTGTGTCCGCGTATTGACAGTCATTTTAAATTCCATCATTCATATCCCCAAGTTACGCCTAACCGACACTGAAGTAGCGCAGAAAACGCGAGAGAATTCATTAACTTGTTCCGAGAATCATAATGTATGTGAAATGGTACTTTATAGTCAGCACGGAATGCACCCGGCAAACATCTCGATTTTAGTTCAATAACATACAAACACACTGCGATAATGATCGAAGAAGTGGACATAACGAAAGGTTCCTGACCTTAGTCATACTTGTTTCTCTGGGTGGGACAATCTGGTCAGTCAAGAGGCTAGTCCATAAAGTATAAATTACTAATTGTGATATTCTATTGACGGTCTTGACCAGCGCTGGCATAATATTATATCATACATACTTATAATATGGTTAAAACTGAAAATACCATTCTGCTTTTAGTGACGTATATTATTGAGCGCACATTTTATTCAGTACAGGTGGTACAGGGACGATAGTGATGAGTCTAAACTCATATTGGATTCCGGGACAAAAGAAATTTTAAGCTTCAGTACGTTCGTAAGAGTGACTAGCGATCTTTTTACCTGAGCATACCTCAGAAGGCGGGTACCTCATAAATTAGACGAACCGCTGAGTTCTCTATATCAGGGTAACTTTTCCCTCGACCATTTGACCTAAGAATGCATGTTGTCCAGGTAACGTTTTTGGGTTCGATGAAATTGGTCAGTGATCTCTGGGATGGATGGCCACATTTCCAAACCCAGCCTGCATATCCTTGGAAAACGTATATTCATTCGTATAAATAAAAAATATTATCTAATGTTTAACGTTTTAACCTTGCATTAATACTAAATGATGAAAAACATCTTTCTATAGGTATTAATCTTAGACGTTATCTCTCGCGTGTTGATCGCAAAAGGCGCGAACGCAACGCACAAAAAAGCGAGTGTAGGTATTATGGACGTAGTGAGGCAGAGGCAGGGCGTTGTTTTCCTCCGAAGGGCGCCACGTGAGGGACGCGTACGGGTTATTTACCTCTCGTAGTGGATCGCACGTTATTTTAGTACGCACGCTGCAGGGCCACATTCATTGATGAGGCCACGCGCTCTAAGGCTAGTTTACACTAGAACAGACTTTATTATGAATATGAGTTATCTAGATGGTAATCTTTGTCCACTAAAGATAACTTTAATATATTTCATGTAATTGTAAATATGTAGGTTGTTGAAGAGATTTTAAATTTAACCTTTTTAGGCAAGTCAATGAAATAATTTAAAAATGAATTATTTTTATCGCTCCCAATTATTTAACCATAATACTTATTATCTTCAAAGATTACTCAGGTCATATACGTATTCACGAAAAATCAAAGTAACCTAACCAATTTCCAACATAGATACTTTAGAACAGGGGTGTCCAAACTAGATGGGACCCAGGGCCAATAAAAAAGACTAAATACATTGGTGGGCCGCAAAATATTTATTAAAATGACAAAATGGTAATAAGACAAATCCAACTACTTGGATTAGTACGGGCCAAGAGCAATCCCATTCCAAAAAAAAGCTCATTAATGTATTTAAAATTTCAAACAAAGATAAGAAATAAACCGCGGGCCGCATGCGGCCCGCGGGCAGTGGTTTGGACAGCCCTGCTTTAGAATAATACACTAACTAAAAAATACATAATTTCTTACAAAAACGTACTAATCCCCATATCAATCTTGTTTACGATGTCTACTTCCGATAGCAGTTGGATTTCATTCGAGTATGGCGAGCGTAATTAGGCCACGCCCCGCCTCGCGTCGCCAGTGTCACAGAATCCTTATCGATTGGAATGCAGCGGCGGAAGTGCGGCCGCCCCCTCCGCCAATGCGAATCTCGCCTCTAACCGCATGCCCACGAGGTTCATAACTCGGTTAGTTAATATTCGCAGACAAGCCAATGAACGCCAGAGCACGTTTCCTTTCAGGGATGCCAACTAGTTTTTACATTCGTAACTGTTGTTTAACAGTAACTTGCCATATTCAAAGGAATGTACGTGGAAGTATGTGTGTAAGGATTCAAGTAAAAGAGTTAGTGGGTGTACATACAATTTATTATGTACTGTGGCTTTACATTTGTAGGTTATTCTTAAAAACAACAATTCCTCCAAAGGAGTGGATGGTCACTGAAACAAAACAAAAATGCAATTAATATTTGCAGCAGATATAAATAAAGTGTAACATTTAGCAATAAATCTATTTCAGATAAGTTTTAACCTCATGGCATTCAGTAGTAGCAAATACTTAGGATAGAAACATCATTAAAGTTGATAATGTGGTATTTTAAATTATCCTATTTGGAAGGGATGTCAGTTCTTGTTTATGAATAGACTTGGCTTCAATACCAACAGAAATATTTAAATTAAACAGTAATTTCATACAAGTTAGTAAGATGCAAAATTTAAGTATCTCTTTATGTGTGATCAAAATGGAAATATGAAAATGCTGTTGTGAATAAGGAATATAATGATTCTCACCATATCACAGTCAAAAGATGTTTTTATGATCGTGGCCTCTCCTTCTTTTCTTTGTACAACGCTAGAAGAGATACATTGGCTACTTTCACCACCTGAAAGACAAAAACCATGTCAGTACATTTTAAAAGCACATATTATTTTAGCTATACATCTTTATATCCTTTCTACCATCATATAAGCAACAATTGATAATTTAAGACTCCACTATCATATTCTTTAACTCATGCAAACTCAAAGCATGAAGACTTAATGCTGTCATACAGCTTATCTGCACATGGTGGAGGAACTTTATTAGTATTTATTAAAGTTACTATTGAGGAAGAGCACTCACCTTGAATCTAACTCCGGGAATGTCACCAACGGCATGACCTTTACGACCAAAACCTGCTACTAACACTTCATCGTTCTCTTCAATGTGGTTCAAGCAACCATCACGAGGTACGAACGCTGTCACCTTCTTACCGTTCTTGATAAGTTGTACTCGCACACACTTACGGATGGCAGAGTTGGGCTGCTTGGCTTCAACGCCCCTGTGAAAATAATGTTATTAATGAGTATATTCATGCTATAATAATGAAATTCATGTAACTATAATGATTATCTAATAAATGTCGCATGTAAAATTAGACAACTAAAATCAAAACTATATTTAATTGAAGGAATTAGCTACTACCCACTGATAGTAAGTACTTAATAAGAATAAATTAACTACCCACGGCTGTTGACAACTTGATAGGCTACACTAACGTATTTTTCGCAACAAGCAGATAAAAGACATTAATGCAAGTAGTATCACCCTGACAGAAACGTAAACACGAGTTCATTGATCCCGACGCTTTCTTCTTATTTGATCCCACGTCGAATGCAGAAGACGCCACTCGCAGTATTATCCTGTGATTGTCGTCTTAACACATTCACAGGCTAAGACTGCGAGCAGAGAACTTCCACTCATCTTCTCATATACATCGCTGGTTGCTACAGCTGCAATGACAATTTGCCGCCTACAAAATTGGGAAACGTACTTACACTTTCTCCAGAACGATTCCTTTGGCGTGAGATGCACCACCGAAGGGATTGGCCTTCCACCTGGTGCCCATGTGAGCCTTCTTGTAGTCTTTATCAGCCCATCGCTGTTCACGGCGATGGTTCACGTGTTTCCGCGCCGTGCGGATACCACGGGGTTTACCTGCGAACCGATAACATACCGGTTAGTAGTGTTTACATAGACACCAACTTGAAATACACATAAATGCAGCTTCGGTATACGGAAAAGAACAGAAACAATCCGTTAAATTGAATAATTATACAGCACTGACTACGATGAAAATAGGTTTAAAATTAACCACGAGAATACCATGTCTCGGCTATGGCCGACTACCAGTATAGACGCATGTTTATCATGAATTATAAGTTAGAACAAAACTATAACATGGTAAATACACTGTCACTACTTTAATTAACACAAAAGTAAAGATATTAAATAATATTTAAACATTATTTTTAGTATTTTCACTGAAAACTGCAGCTTACCCATTTTGATAGCACGACACCGATCGGCTACAGATGGGAAAAGAACTTGTCAGTGTCAGTGAGTGAAATGAACAGACTGGCAACTGAACGGCAACAAATATTTATAACTAGTGATGTGTATAAACTTATCGAGTGTATATCGCCGAGCTCGATATGTATTTCTTGGTACGCAAACTGAAATCTGCCAGATCAAATGTTTTGAACATTATTGTATAATGAGATTTGAAAAGCTTAGTTCTTTATAAGATATCACTGTTTGCAACTACAGTACATAGCTCATTGGTCGACGGGCTTTATGAATATCAGGGATGTATATTTCATCAATATCAATTCACGATTCCCACCAAGTGCGCACAAGAAATTAAGTTGTCAGTATTCATTATAATATCTTCATTTTTGAATTCATCATTGTCTACGGAAAGGAAAAATTGCGTGGAAGTGAACTTCCTTGGATAGTCAATTCATTTATAAGTTAACGGTTTACCGGACAATACATACATAATAAGGTGTAGTCAATTGGTTTAATCGAAATACACTTACCTTAATTTATAGAGAAGTTTGTTATCATTTGCACTGTCATCATGGTAACTTTCATTTTTAAGTTATAATTGATCATAGGCTAAGCGATGGACTTCCATGATTAACATATATTTTGACCGAATAGTTGTAATCACTGTTTTTTGAAATACCATGCAACTAAAAAAAAATTATCGAACTTTATTAATACTATATCTTTTGGTAAGTTTAAATAATAAATTGTCTTTATATCATAAGGTAAGACTAAAGGAAACTCTTTTAAATGATTGGCTAGCTGGCTTTCCCCCATTAGCAAATCTTGCTAACACAACTAAAAGAAATTTGTTCTAGGATGAAAAGATTCTTCATAACCAATGTTGTCTACACTTGTAAGTTAATCTTAAACTAAGTATCTGTAATCTGTTTTTGTGTCGTACAAAATGTCGTAAGAAAATCTTCTAATCGTGTAAATACAGTAGAGTAATTACTAAAAAGATGTTTACTACATTTTTTGTGTAACGATTGTGTGTGGTCAATGTATGTATATTGAAAAAAAATGTTTTTTCTCATTAATGACTACTCCTAAACGATATCATGGTTAATATGTGTTCATTTATTTATTTTCAGGTTTTGTTCCGTTTATTACTATTAAGACGTACTTACATATAACCACCGAGTAGAAGTACCTAGAACCGCCAAATGTGTATGAAGAGTTGTTAATTGATATATTAGTAATACCGTGGGTTTCGAGTGACCCATACCTGGCATGCCTTCGAAATTCAGGAGAAGGGCACTCAAGCTTCTGACTACTCCGCTACAATAAAAAAGGGAGTGTGTATACACAAGTCGTGAAGCGTATGTTTATGTAGTAATTAGACGAAATTTTCAATTAAAAATTAATTCCCCGTCGTTACCCGACAGACGAACACAAAAAACCTATGTGCAAAATATGCATTCACATCCCTTTCGGGGTAGTCAGATGTTGAGTGGCAACTAAGTTTTTTGCAATCTAAGTCAATCGAAACCCAATCGTTACCTGATAACCAATGTAATAGGTGATTAACTAAGTCCTTACATAACCAAACCAGGTTATTTCACCAAAACAACAGCACGTGAGGAATTTAAATGGTCACCCATCCAATTACTTCCCACGCCCGCGTTGCTTAACTTCGATGATAGAACTATATCTATCCTATATTTATGATCACAACTACACATCATAATTTTTCATAAGCGCGATTCAAATATACCTACCCAATATTTTAGCAAAACATTATTGACATTACATAACACATAAACTAATAATTGGCCGTATAATAGAAGTTTATCAGGTTCAAAAGAAATCTGTATGGGAATCGAGACATTTACATTTTTCGTACGACTGCCTGCCTATAAAAGTTTGTGACCTTGTATTCCGTTTGTATTTTAGATGTTTTTGAAATCATAACTATGTAATATGTACTGAATACATTTATTTATAGGTAGTTATACTAACCGCCAATACACAGCGACATCTGCTTTCGAATAGAAAAATGTTGCTTCTACAAGTATTGACTAGATGGCAGGGTTAAATAAATTTTACTTACTTTATTATTTGTAAAATTGATATCAACACTTTCCATTACTCACTAGTAAGTACATAAATTCATATTATCACATATTATGATGAATTATGTATGAATATAGCTAAAAATCGCAAAATTTTTCAATAATTATTTTTTTATCGGTGTTTGATGACTTATAGCGCCACCTATTGATGCTTCAAGTTTTGGTCGAAAAAAATAGTATGGAATGGGACCCCATGGTAGCAATAAGTATATTAAGAATAGCAACGACGATGTTTGATGAAAATTAGATAACAAGTGTGGAGAAGACATTGATTACTAATTGCAAAATTTGTTCTTTCCTAATAAGTGCTTGTTATAAAGTTAATCCTGCATACAACAATTATTTCAGTTCCTACATCGAGTTGAGCGAGTAACTGTAACCAACTTGACACATATTAATTTTTGAGACATTTATTTCATTCATTCATTGAAAGAATGGCATTGAATTGATGATTATTGAATTGTATAATAAAAACCAAATCACTGAACAGCAGAAACTTGCTTTTAATTTGTGAAATAACGAATATCTATCTGCTTATTCAAAATTCAATAATTAATCGAAGGTATAATAAATTTCTACCATGAGTATAAGCGTAGGAGGTGCATTGGCGAGGAAAGACGGAGGCCCCGGCTACGTCGGCATACAGTTTTGTCAAGAATGCAACAACATGTTATATCCGCGAGAAGACAAAAACAACAAAGTGTTACTGTATGCCTGCAGAAATTGTGATTATAAGCAGCTAGCTGATTCCAACTGCGTCTACGTGAACAAAATTATGCACGAAGTCGACGAGCTGACCCATATCAACCCAGATGTAGTGAGCGACCCCACGTTACCCAGAACCAAGGATCATGTTTGTCCAAAATGCAACCACAAGGAAGCTGTATTTTTCCAGGGACAGACACGAAGAGCAGAAGAGGAGATGAGATTGTACTATGTATGTACAAGTTGTAAACATAGGTGGACTGAGTAAACTAAGGTTATGTTAGTAAGTTATGATGTATTATTTCTAAGTTTTATGATCAATATAAGTAATTTACTGTCAACAACCTATATTGATTTGATTTTACTACAAATTCTTGCTCTGAATATTGTAAACTATGGCAGGCAATTTCAAGAATTAGGCAAACAACCCAGTTTGATACCGTGTGATTTTACCCACAGAAAGATTTATTTGCTAGTAGCACTCCATAAATCTGGTGCAAATCTTATTTATATGTATCATTTACGAAATGCATCGAATTATATGGTGAGGGAAAACATAGTGAGGAAACCTACCTGTTCGTCAAACAGGTAATGGTTAGTGCTTGTAAATGGCGACATGGCTGACCACTTGTCACATTGAGTACTGACTATCTGGTTAACTTGTGGGTTCGAGGTGTCCCATAGAATTACTACCTTTGCAATTGCGGAGATGGACACCTGAACCTCTGACTACCCCGTAAGGGTTAATGGTCGTGAATGCGTTTTTTTTTATCCAGAATATTCCTTTTTTAAATCAAGCTCTATCTCAATTCACATAATTATCTTAAGTTACCTGTTTAATTGAAGCACCACCATAGGAAAAATAGATCATTTACTTAACTAATTTCCCTGAAATCTTGCTAATTTGAAACAGGTATATTGAAATTTCAATTACAAATGTTTGCCAATTTTTAACAAAATAAATTTGTTTTCAAATTTCAAGTGTTGAATTACCATTACAATATAAATTTCTAGTTTGGTCCAATCTGTGTTTATATAAGATGATAGTATAAGTTAAATAAAAGGCTTTTCATATAATATACACTTTTATTTCACCCAAATAATTGGAAGCTAATCAACAATTCACAGCCATAATAATAATTGGATACTTATTCAACTAATAGTGCCGTCTAACACAACAGTTCAACATTTCTAACAAGCAAACTTAACAATACAATTATACAACTTTGGCACAACGTTAATTGTAAATAAGGATCATTTATCAATAATATCACAAAATAAATTTATTATACCTCTATTAAGCTAATGTATTATTACTAAGGATGTTTTTTAATTGCTGGGCAATAGGTGAAATGAGAAACTGTTAAATAGATTTCATTTACTCTGTTTTCTCTAAAATCTCTATAAATAATATCAAAGTTGGATACTTTACACAGAATTTTGTGTGACTGAGCTGTATAAGTATTACAGTATTATCAGGCAATATACATATAACATTTAACCGAATAAGGTTACCATCTATTATGTAACTTCATAAATTTCTTCCTGACATTCTATATGATAACTGATAATATTGTTGTTGCGCCTGGAAGAACCGATAAAGACAAAATCGAAATTTTTGATACAAGACAAAAACTGTTTGGTAAGTTCATTTTTCTTAAAATAATGTTTATCGGTTTTTCCAGGCGCAACAACAAAATAAAAAATATAGAATATTCTGCCCAGTTTCTCACATGATCTGCTACGCTAATTGTTAAAGCTATACGTAAAAATCACTTATCAAACAATCTGGGAAAAAAAATAAGCAATTTTAAAATGAGTGTCATTATGTAAAATATAATTTTCATCAACCTTTGTAGGAAGACAGGGTTTCAAAAGGATATGAATTTATATTAATATTCAAGCTTAAGCATTAACATGCTTATGTTAAGTGTTGATTGATTAAAAATTTTAATTAGGTAATTTTAAAACTTATTATTTAAAGGCAATAATTTTAGACTGTATTATTCCTAGATTGTTTATTTCTTAGAATCTCATACAATAGGAATAATACCTTGCAAAATGACATGCAAGTTCAGTCCTTACTACCATTCATTTAAGACGTATTTTCATAAAGCTCGCATTAAAGTGCATAAGCTTTAACAAAGCATGCAATAAATCAATTTATCCAAATAGTTAAGGAGAAATAAATTTCTATTAAAGAATATAAAATATTTATCTAATGTTAGCTCTTTCAAAACAGTGTTCATTTTCAATTTATTTATAATTTGTCTGACAGACTAGTCCAGTCTAATAATAAGTCAAATAGCTAGCAAGGTAAACTAGATTGTAGCTCTTTGAGGGTAGATTAAAAAGTTATCGTAGGCTTAGCAAATCTACTTACAACGACGAAGATGTGCGTTAAAATCGCTAAAAGCTCATGCTATAACAACCAATTCAGAGACTTACTGGCGAATATTTGTTTCAGACACGAAAATCTTTTCTAACCCGTTAATAGCATTTCTACTGTTAACTTTGTTGTTTTTTCGCAGCTCATCTTTATACGATATAATGGCATAGGATTACTACAGAATAGTTCTTTAATTAAACCACTGGGTCAGAAAAGTTGGTGGCACTGTCATAGTTCATAATTGTCTTGTCTTAATATTACACACAGAAGTCTCTTTCTAATCCTAATTTTTTAAACTTAATCAATTGCTTCTACTTTGGAGTTTCTTTTCTTAATATTAGGTACACTTCTACATAGAATCAGTGAATAGCAAACGGCAAGATTCTAAGCTTAGAACAAATTACCCTAGAGATTTAGTAGCTCGAATACTAGAAAAAATGGGAGATCTACGGCTTAAACTAGATAATCTCTCGTCACCCTGAATTAAACGTAACGTTAAACTATCAAAATAACCATTAATATTATCACCCGATAAATATTACGTAATAAATGTATAAACAATATCGTATATATTTTATGCTAGATAAATAGCTAATTTTTAACAACATAAACATTGTAACAGTTCCATTTTAAAGGGCTAGTCTAAATTCTAATGGCAAATAAGCCTGTGGTGCTTACTCAAATGTTTAGGGACGTTCGTCCTTTGACGGAATAAGCGAGGCCGTATGTCTATAATTGTATGCTTATATAAAATCACAAATTACGTATTTATATTAATATATAGCTCTGTTTTATAATCGGACGCATTGAGCAAACGATTGCTTGGACTGACGTTTAAGAAATCTTTTTTTATGTGGCTGTGAATTTATCCATGTATATTTATAATCTTTAAGTAGACCAAATATCAATACGTTTATGATGTTAACATCTGAAATGTTCCTTGAAAGTTGAACTCCTCATACGAATCTTTAAAAGTTATAATCCTTAAAAAGTATCCGCGCCCGCTAGTAGACAATATTTTTCACTCTTATTTATTGATATCCTACATTTATCTTCTCACTCAAAAATATTGCTCGTTATAAGTAAAACATACGCGTATTGCAATGCAATGTAGCACGAATTTAAAGTTTAGCAACATCATTTAAAACGTCCGTTATAACTAAATTTATAAAAATAAACGTAACTTTTTGAGGGTAGTGTAAATTTTTGTTCCTACTCTCAATATTCAGAGATGGAGAAATGCGGTACTGTGATGGCAATATCATGAAGGTGTTCGGGCAATGGCGGAAGCACGTTCTCCTCGAAATGCCCAGAAGTGTTCCCTGGCGGTGAATAGTTGGCCACCACTATAACTTTGCCATCCCGCGAGCGTGCTTTGCCCACTCCGAATAGTCTTGTTGCCACCCAGACCATTTGGGTGAAGTGACCTGAAACATTTACAACGATATTACATGATAACTAACTTGATAGTGAATAGACAGTGCATCAAAACAAAGCTTTTCGTGTCTTAATACACAAGCTCTAAAAAGGAATGAATATTCATTTATTTCATCCTTATTGACTCCCCTCCTCGTATAAAGCTTAGAGATAGTGATTAAAACGAGTGATAATGGAGAGATTGAGTATTGGTGGGAAGTTAATCTCACCTGCATTCACGTTTGCGTGCAAAACATCGTTTTCTTTGAAGAAGTTGTACTGCTTCACGGCCGCGTACCAGTACGAAGACACTTCTTGACCTTCAACACACAATAGGTACATAAGCACACGAATATACATTACCACTAACTATAACATAACCATCAACGTTCAACTTCACTCATATAACCGAATATACATTAAAATAAGATTGACAAACAATGCTAACTAGCTGCCGTTCTTGTCGACATATCGTAGGGGCGACTAAGGGAAAAGGGTGCATGGAAATAGAATGCCATTGTTTCATATGACATCACAACCCAATCAATATTCATGCTAAAAAGTGACCAATAAGATGTTTTCATGTCTACTCGAAAGGACGTGAATTGTATGCATGTTGTAAGGGAAGGGTAATCTGTGTAACTTCATACCTGTGATATCGGGCTGTATGTTGCTGACGGGGCGCTGGTAGAGGTTCTGGCCCACGCTCCTGTCGTTGCGGTACTGGAACTTGTTCGTGTGCGCCAAGTGGTTGGCCCACGCTTGGGCGTAGTCGCACAGCTGGGAATAAGATCAACAATTACGGTTTAAAATGATCATAGATAAAAGGAATTATTGGGAGAAAAAGTATCGAAGGAAATTTTAACGGCGTTAAATATAGTCTGTACAGTAGCTTTCACGTCGTGGGCTAATCATCCATTATGATTTCGAGTGCTACAATTATTTTATGTGGTACCACCACAGAAGTTGCAAAAACTCAATAGGTAATCATAGTTATATTTTAAGAAAACAACGGTCTACTCTACCTCAGTCATTTGGAACCCGTTGAGGTCTAGCTTAGATCTGTTGTATAGCTACTTACGTCAGGGCACATGAGCAGCTGCGGCGCGGCGTGCCTCTGGCGGTACACGTTGTGCCAGCAGAGGCACTCCGTGATGAAGTCGCTGTCCTGCCACGCCGTGCGCACCTCGCTCCACTGCACTATCATGCTCACTGGCTTCGTTCGCAGCACCTGCCAACAGGACCAGCATTCAGATAAGTACATACAATACTCAAACAGCAAAGGAGGGTAGATTAAGGTTATGGATATATTTATGCCAGCAGCTGAATACTTTCTATTCCCTTAGCTTCCGATTATCCATTTTATTGGGTGTTATGGATGTAATGCGTAAGGTTAATGGACGAATAAACATAGTTTTTAGTGTGAAATATAAATGTAACAATATTTCTAAAACTGTTGACATAAACATAAGATTCATCCTAACAAGGAAAAGATCATATTTCTTAATGAAAGTGAGGGTAGTCAGTAAACAAATATTTTATAGCCAGTTATCGTGCTTGCCAAAAGAACTACCCTTGGTGGAGCGGAAAACGGACGTCGCCTAATTTGAATAAATGGCTGAAGCGGGGGCTGCTCTTGGCCCCACGCCAACTTACGTTTCCGTCAACATGGCCACCGGAAATTGACAATTTTACTTGGCGGTGTTTTTTCCTATCGAAGATTTCCTTATTTTTTCCTCTTCACATTATAACTCAGGCCGAAAATAGTCATTGTTGGTGGATTACTATAAGTTTCGCGGAAATTTTCATTTATGAAAGGTATGTGTAGTATTCTGTGACTTGAATATAATGTAATCATCGTTTTCTATCGTATTATATAAAGCAAGTTAAGGTTAAAGTATTTTTAGCTATAATTTGGCTATTGGTTGACTATCAAAACCAATATTGCTGTAAACCATTATTTTTTAACGCTGTGCTACACAAGCGTTCGTAGAGAGAGATTTTGAGGTTTTATTACTAACTTTTAAAATAACAAACAACTTGTCTGTCTCCAATATTCCATTTTAATGACATAACAACTTTAACCAAGCTTAAAAATAGCCATGGGATATTTAGTCTCTTATATTTTATCTATCCTGAAAGGGTTATAAAGAAGCCAGAATATATAAGTTGAAAACATAGTTAGGTAAAAATTCGATTCAAGAATAGCTTCACCGTTGGATAAGCACGCTCAACTGATTGCATATAAATTGGATTAAACTGGAGTTTCCAAAGCTGAACGCCCGGTGCAAGGGCGTTCGTGACTTATCGCCACATCTGGGCTGCTACGGCGAAGGGGAGGTGGGTACTTACACCCACCGACATCTTTAACCTTAAAAGCACCAGAACATGATGTTTTGAAGAACCTTTTGTTCATTTGAAAATTATATATTGCCAATGGTAGCTGTAAGACTAATGCCTTAAAATAGCTAAGAAAATCGGTAGACCGAGTCGCATTTAACGACTATTTATGGTATGCTAGATTCTATTTATGGTTCCCTGTTTCGACTTTATATTTTTGAGAGGTAAGATAGGTACTCTTCTCATTTCAAGTATTTCTCTGTAACATCAATTATATAATTTATAGGAATGACATGGCCCCACTGTTTTAACTGGTAATGCTGGTTACCGAAAGAAAGCCTTAGGGTGGCAAGTTTGAAAGACATGTAAAGGTCACCAGTCTCTGTCTACCTCTACAGGATTTGGTTACGTAACAGTTGTATGTTTAGGTTGAGTCAACAAAACATTGCAACTCCCAAAAGCTACATTAGCCTTTCATAGATCCTTATCCTTTAATGTTAATGGAAATTAGGTAAAACACGCAAATAATTAATTTTCGCATCACGCTATGTAGTGTTTACTTAGTTACGCATAAAGGGGTTAGAACACTCTTATTCAGTGTTAACATACATAAAATTACCTACTATATAATACGATATAATCATCATAAATTACGTGTTCAAAATTATACATTTATGAAAAGACCGTAAAAAGACATAAAACATACAGTGATATAGTATCAAATATGCTACGTAAATTTCCAATTCCTAAAGAACAAGGCAATGGCCCAATCCATACATACATACATGTCTTCATTACTGTACTGAAAGAACCGCAGTACATCAAATTTTGCCTTTATTGGGAACAAGGGTAAGAAAATAATAAGTACCATTAGTTACTAAACAGACGCCTCAAGTGGTAAGTATATGCGCCTATATGAACTGAAAGTAGCTCTTTGCAATAAAAAAATATTCACGGCCCATACAACCTATAAGATGTTTTTATTATTTAGTTAGTCTCACCTTCTGCAGCAGCTTTTTCCTGTTGTCAGGGTCTGTTTCAGTCTCATTTCTCACTGGTTCGTTGGTCGTTGGTATTCTGCAACAGCAATTTATACAGTTCACGAACAATTTACACCCGATTTAATCTTGGATGTTATTAAAATAAAAACTTCTTGATATTTTTCTAGCAAGCTTTTCAATTAGTTTTTTTAACTAGTAGTATTACGCAGCTTTTTTTACACCTATTACCAAAAAGACTTTTTTTCTTCTCCAACCCTTCTCTAAAAAACATTTAAATATGCCTGGTGCAGCCCCTTAGTCTTTCATAACAAAGGCAACTGGTAACTTTATCTTCCAGTTCCATTCTAGCACAGGAACTCTGTATACTTTTAGCGATGTGTTCAGAAGCTTTCTCATCAGATACTGGCCAGATTTCACATTTGATTTCACCAGAATAAATCGTGGGCTTTGAGTGACCAAAGTAACAAACTTCTACTTTCCTGCAAGGGGTAGACGTGAGTATGATGTTATTTACCGTTGTAGCAGTGCAGGGGCGACTTTCTTGCGGAGGTTGGCGAGGGCGGCCAGCTCCTCTCTCCTCCTGGACGGAGGGGGGCCTCCGCTGAGCGCCACCAACGCCACCGGGGCATGCTGCGGACTACGGGACAGCAGCCTAAGGGACACAATAACATATAAAACTGTAAATGTTTACGTCATTAAACCTTTTGTTGTTCAACAGGATTTTGGGAACAAACCTACTATCTCATCTGTCTCTTAGATTTGTGATAACATTAATATGGAACCTCGGTGGGTGGTTGATAGAAAAAAGTCTTAGAAATTCTTGCAACTCCAAGTCTGTGAGTCAACTCCCTCGATATGTCGTAAAGAATGGCAAATAGTTATAATTATATGTGACCGTTAGCTAGCAGGGGACTACTATAAATATCTTTTTTTTCCTGAATGCACAAAAACGCATATATTGTTTGGTTCATAGACTTTCATAATAATATAGAATAAACACGGACCGTTTGGAGACCGGCGTCCGCTTGACCAGCTGCGTGTAGTCGCCGAGGGCGGAGGAGGACGGGTGGTGCGGCGTGGAGGGCACGTACACCTCCTCATCGCGAGGGTGGTTCACCAGCGCCGACTTGAGTGGCAGGAGCTCCAGGGTGTCTTTCTGGGTTGCGCGGCCTCTCCATCGCCGCACCATAGTGGCCGGAGCGGTGGCTGCACACTGCCGGCCAATGCCACGCTGTGACCGCCAAATTGGGACAGGCATGGGCGAGATACGGTGTCGATACTCGATAGTAGCGAGCACCTGTTATAGTAACACTGAGAGAAAACTTTTATTTTCTTAGAATAGCGTGCGTCGCCTGTAAACATTGGAACTATGGTGTGAATCGTAGAAATCCGAATAGGTTCTTTGAAATTTATTCATACAACCGCTCCATAGAATAATATTATGTTGTCATTAAATTCCTTTTAAACGATTTGACGCGTTATTAGATACTATTAATTTATTTCTTACCACAAATGTTTAATGTACAATTAAATTTATTTGAACGAAAATTATTTCATATTTAAAATAATTTATCAAAGGTTTTAATAGTTGTGTAACTATGTATAACTGTATTTTATATATATTGTATTATCGAACATTTATGTAAATTATCGATAAGCTTATCCCATTCCTATTTTGGCTAGGTTAAGGTTACGCGGAGAGGAGCATGCGCGAATTTCTGCGCTCATCTGCCATTCGCCAAACAACTCTACACTTCTTACTTTTTAGAATTATTTTCACTGCACTGGTTTGCGAACCAAACGGCCCTGGTTCGATTCCAGGCGAGAGCTGTGGAGACTCAATATTGTACATAATGTCCATAATCCTCGAATTGGTGCACAGAATAAATTTAAGTTTCCTTTCCTCACCCTTTATTTATACAGTGGACATGTTAAACATTTAGGTAAAGTTATTAGTTACGAATGAGTGACCCCAACTGAAACTTATTCAGCACCATTACGAGAAAAAACTTAAAACTTTTACTGAGTATCCGTTATTACTGAGTGCTTAGGTGAGGAATACTACGGTGAGGGAAAAAACCGTGAGAAAACCTACATATTCCCTGAACAGGTAATAGTTAATGCTTGTAAATTGCGACACGATCGGGTCGTCACGTAAGTTCGAGGTGTCCACTATTGCGGAGATGGACACCCGAACCTCTGACTACCTCGCAAGCTAAATATTAGTGTAAGCGTATCTTTAAAAAAAAATATAACAATATATTTTCATAGACTGCCTATTAAATCGATTCTATTGAGCTAGCAATTTAACCCAAATGTTGCGTATTTCCCAAAGAGATGTTAAAAGTAAAGTTTCTGACGACGCAGTGATTTGAATGAATGTATATTTTCATTACTAATTTCTATTTTTACACACAAAGCGATGTTGGTAAAATTATTGCGATCTTTGCCATAACTTGAAAATATTAGAATTGATTGAATGATTTGTTTGTATTCAATCGATAACTTTTTGTTACGTACTTAAAATTTTTGTGTTAAGTATTATTTATTTCCTGCTTCATTTAATTATTCTAAGTATACCTTATATTATTTTGTCATTATGACCAAAATACCGCCTTATCCATTAACTGAACTACACTTTATGGTAAGTACTGCTCCCATTTATGATTTGTAAAAGGATGACTAATATTTATGTTGTAATATCTTTTCAGTCGCCTAATGTGTTAACAAGATTCCGAGAAACTCCATCCCGAGATGATAGAATACCTTATGTTTAAAGTATTCACCAGAAAGGCTTAATCATAAAAATATATCGGAAATTGGAACTACCGTCGACGAAACTCCTGAATTGACATTATACTATACCTTCTTATCAATAAATGCCGACAATGAGACATTATTATCCATATATGTTAAGCTACATGGTACCAAAAATGCAAAAGTATCAATATGTACTAATTTTAAAGTAATAAACAGGTTCAACAGAATTTTAGATGTACCCATTACTTTCATTGAAGGGAATTTAGAAACATTCACATTTAACAACATTTTAAATTCCACCTTCTTTGTTACATCACTCAAATTGAGCCCAAAGCATTGTAACGATATTAAGAAAACCTCAATGATGTTTATGTCTTGTAAATTGGAAATGGTTGACGAAGTTATGTACTGTGAAAAGACTCTGAAGAGAATCAAAGGGATGTTGAAACCTCTATCAAATGAAACTATGGACATCATTCTGAGATCTAATGAAGGTGATGTGTATTCTGTACATAAAGTGGTGTTACTGGCCCATAGTGAGTATTTCAGGAACGAATTGGCATTGAAAGAGCCTACCACAACATTGCACTTGGATATTGACACTGAATCACTTACATTGTTAGTGCAATACTTGTATAAGGGCCAAGTAGATAATTTTGTCGGCAATGAATCCAAGCTAAAGCACTTAGCTGAGATATACCAATTAGATAAGTTGCAAACCATCCTAAATATGCTAAACAACTAATTGTATTTGTAAATTACTATTTATTAATGTTCTATTGCCATATTAAATTCTGGAAAATGTTGATTCAGTCATTAGATAGATAGCCAGGCCATTTAATAAAGTAAAATTTAATAAAGCAAACTAAAGGATATCGTAACATTAGAACGAGGATATCATCACATTTTATTTATTAACCTATATTTTCATGGAAGAAATTAAATTAATATATTATACCTATGTTTATATGATGAAGTTTTTAAAATGCATGTTGTTGGAGTGTTAGTCATTGTATGTGTATCATTGTATGTTGTGGGTCCCAGGATTCATCCCTGGACTGAGTAGGGTATCTATATGTTGAAGTATGTATTAAGAAACTAGGAGTGAAGTATAACTGAAATTGTTCATCAGACTTATGTTATATTCATGAAAGTAATGTTCAGCATTTAATTCTCATTTATTGTGATATAATTTCTAGTTATAAGTTAAAAATCATTTTTTATAATCAGTTGTTTGTAACTTTTGCTAATCAAAGTTTTTAAATAAAATGTGAATATACTGTTTTTTATGTAAATTTTCTGGACCTTTCTTTTTAAAATTCATAATATACTGAAGAAGAACGACAAGTTGTATCTAGAGTACCCGCCACATAAGGTGGCAGTTGGAGGCGTCGCCACAGTCGCGAAATCCAGTGTTGCCAGTAAACACGCCAAAACTAGCACTCACTGTGCCATACGGCTCGATACATTATAGGTTTCATTTGTAACGGTCTAAAATATTTTGACTTTTGACTTTGATATATTAATTTGTTTTATTTGAGTTATAGCTCTGCAACCAAAGACCGTTACAATGAAACCTATAATGTATCGAACCCTATGGCACAGTGATTGCTAGTTTTGGCGTGTTTACTGGCAACAGTGAATTATGCAACTGCGGCGACGCCTCCATCTGCCATAATATATTCAAAATTATAAATATCACAAGCTCTCTTTGAAGTTATCTTATGATCTAAGTATAAATTAAAAAAACTATTTCAAACATGGCACTGAGCATTGTCTTTACATATTTTTTACCGAGGTTAGATCAGCGGAGACCCTAGCTTGGAGAAGAACTAACAAGAAACTCCGGAAATCAATTTATTATAATCACCCTTAACAAACATAAAAATTACAAAGAGTGGGCAAAAAACACAACGCTGGTAATACTAAATTTACCTTTCATACAAAATAACACGCAATTGCGGAAACGTCAAATTTAGTTCCAAGTTTGGTTACTGCCAGCTTATGTTGCGGGATCTCTATAACCAGAACTTATGATCAAAAGTCAGGATTCATAAAGATAGATTTCTGTGTACTCTGCTCAGTCTTGAGGTAATGAGTGTCATCTCTTTAAATTGTTATCTTCTATAACCATGTTTGAATACCATAATAATGTTGAAAGTGATTATTACCAGTATGTATAGGAATGATGGATAAAACCTCATACCTCAAGCTAAGTTGTATTTGTTAGCATTTATGACAGGTGATCAATTTAGTTAGGAAATGTGGGCTTTGAGTAATTAATCTGAAAGAAAAAGCACCAACATAAACAGTTACACAAAGCACAAATAAAAAACCTTAGTGTTGCCATATAAAAGTCATTTACTTACATTTAAACTTAAACAAGAGTATATTTGTGATTACAGATCTATTTCCCTGTAACCCTATGATATATTATTTGGAAAAACATTTACTAGTATATTACTTCATACCTATGAATAAGAGAACCTACAATATTATTTTGTGACAAAGTGACCATTCTCAAAATTTTGCCTATTGCACTTAGATATACATACAGGTATGATTAACATGTGTTTTGATAGTATATTTTTACGTTTTTTATATAATAAAAAACAGGACACACTGTCTGACATCTAAGTTTTATAGACAATATTTATAAAATTGCTTAACCAGAATATAATTGATTCTTTATACGCTGAACAACATTTCAAAACTAAAATAAACCACAAATAAAAAAAAAGTATTTTCTACGTACAAATTGGTCTACACGACATTTAATATTAGTCATAAGCGTGAGTGAGTTTTAATTATTTAAAATTTTAGTTAACGGCTTTAATCCAGTCAATTTCTAAGGTGGCGGGGCCCTTCTGCTTGACAGGTTGGTACACGCCGCCATACATCTGGATGCCGACGCTTGACACGTGTGACAGATCCAATATGTCACTCTCATTCACCCTCTTGCCTCTGTAATAGGCTTTGAATTCGCTAAACGGCAGTGTTTTCACTTCGAAATCGTCTTTGGGCGCCTGAAAATATAATGATTAATATAAATATGCAAATGTACCACGTACTACAGCCATCGCAGCGGAATTCTACGTTTTCTGAGTAACAACGACACGGTTATTACTTGTCACATAGGGCGCTCACTATTTGGAAATCAAATGGGTTTAAAGTGAATATAAGGACACCCAAACTTCTTACTTCTTCGCAAGAGATAATAGTCGTTAACTGTAACGTTGATACGTAAAAATAAATTATCCCACGCCAGTCTGAGAATTAAGTAATGCTCTACACCAATACGGGATAGACTAACGATCTTATAGCTATCGAAAGAATGTTTGTACCTGGAAGAACTGTTCGAACGAGTAGTTGGGTTCATCATTGAGTCCCTTGTGGCGCAGTACTATCTTGTAGCCACTGAACTGGCCCTGTCCGCGGCATTTGATCTGCAGTTTCTGGTACCCGTGTAAGTCGTAGTGACCCAACGCGCGGACCCCGGCGAATCCGGCGCCATTGGGCTGAGGGTTCAGCAGAATGAACAGTAGGGCTCTGCGGAAATTCTTGTTCCTGTGGATCACTAGGTTGGCTTTGGACATGCCCACGTCTCTCACCGTGTCGGACAGTTCGGTCCATCCCAACACTTCTTCTGTCTTCGTGAAATCGAACAGCGATTTCTCGTTGCCTAATGCGTTGTCGCTGAAAAAAAGTGCACTTTATTGCCAAAAATTTTAATTAGTATGAATAATTGATGTAATCTTGCTTTTTCCGTTGTATATTACAAAAAATATACACGTCTGTGCTCCTTGTTCGACATGAGTAAAAAATCATCGCTCAAATCACGCAACACACGGGAAAATACGTTGAAAGGGAGCACTCAAACGGATTTTACAAATCACAACACAACTGTACATACCTAATTTTGTTTTGTTTTAGTGCATCATTCAACTTACTAATCATTCATATACAGTTTTGTAGTAATAATTATATAAGTAACACTAAAGCAAAACTCGCTTATAAGTACGAATTAGGCGGGATATCAGGATATTTTTGAAGTGACACTATTTCGTGAATAATTAGGGGTATATTCTAAGATTATAAACCTTTCTTAATAATAGAGATTTACCTTTTGCAACGACACAAGGGCTGTTGAAACTCGTTGAAAAATCGCTTCGTGAATAAATGGACACACAGTACTATAGTATTCATTTGGATAATAATATAATTTATTAAATAGTTTTAGTAATATTTCCACTGAATTGCTATATTATTTTTCTCTAATAACAAAGAAAACGACGAATTAAAATTCATGAATACAAATGAAAAAAATTCGTAGAAGAGAAGAAATTCAAAAAATAATAATAATATTTGGACATTATTACACCAATTGAACTAGCCACTTGGTAAGTACATTTAAGACTTGTGTTAAGGGTACCAGTCAACGTTAATTTAAGAAATATATACATATTATATATAGATAAATACATATATAGCGTATATAATCAACAACCAGACTGGAAAGCAGAAGAAAAACGTAGTTCTTAACTCTGCCTCCACCGGGAATCGAACCCGGGACCTCACGATAGCGTTCAGGTGGTTAACCAACCGCGCCACGGAGGTCGTCAAAAAAAAAGATCGTAGGTTTATGGAACCGACGACAATATTTGGAGCAACTTTTGTTAATGGAAGTAAAAAGTCTGTAAGTATAGCACATAAACATCCATGTACTCTTTTTTGATATTAGGAGGGGTTCACCGATCCTGGCATACCACTTTCGTCGAGTTAAACTGTTCTTATAATTACAAGAATTTTGTAGAATAACTATAATGCAGACGGCGTGACGACGGTCAAGCCTTTGTCTATCTACCTCTATACGGGATACGTATGAAAAAGAATACTAAAATAAACTAAGTAATTGACCATTCTAGAGAACAATTTACATTACAGCAGGACTGAACCTTTAGTTTCTTGGTACCCTGTCGGGGCATGCCGATACTCTTTAAGTAAACAAAGAATGGGGAAAAAAAACTAACACAAAAGGTAAACAGACCATAAATGTTGTTATAATTTGTATGAAACAAAGTTGCATACAATTATATCAAATAAACAATTCATATTATAACAATTTCATTTTCATTTATATATTGCATAGACTAGATATGACATCTTCTGTCCAGGATGATAAGTGTGTGTGTAACTTTAGATAAAACTTTATTTTTCTAATTTCGCGATAAGATAAGGATATAATAATTTTGTGAAAAGCTTATAATTTAACATAATATAGTATATACTTAATTTAATCGATTTCGCAAGGTAATTAATATGTAATGAAACGAATGCTAGATTTACCGAGGGTTTTTTGATAGTTTAAAAAGATTATTTTTAGTAACTTTAAAGTGAACCTAAATAAATTAACAGTAAACTTACCTCATATCCCCTTGCGCTTGGTATATGATTGCCATTATTGTAGTTATCAATAGATATTTTAATAACATTATGTCAAGAATTTTGATAAAGATTGCTATTCAAATAAAACTAGGTTGCAAACAAAGGATTTATGTAGATTGAAGTTGTAGGTACCTGCATAACCTAAATACATTTCTTTATGTGACATTTTAACAGTGTCAGATATAGCAAATAAAAGCAAAGAGTTTCACACTCTGTGGTGAAGAACGAATGAAAATATAACATTTCTTATTCACAGTTGAATGTAAAGTACGGTTTGTGAACTATTTACAAACAAAGATTGCTTATGAAATGACGATGCTGTATTTATTTTAATGTTCTATTAAAATGAGCATTCGTTTGTGAAAAGGAGACTGGCCTTTACAAGCTCCCAAATCATTCACGTCAGTGATGACACTTTGCTAATGTTTCGTTCGGTCTTTTATTCCGGGACCGAGTCGCGACAGAGAAACAGCGGACAAGAAATTCACAGAATATTCAATATCTTCCTATAGCGTGGCTAATCAGGGTGTTAAAAGGTGAGGATTATATGATTTTTCAGTGATTTCAACCAATATATTGCCAAAGAAATAGGTAAAAATAAACTTGGATACATATCGATCATTTTTCTAGCATAATAATTTGATGACAGCTGCTAAAATTGATAACAAAGTTGGTTGAAACCATGTTTGCTCCACTGATTCATGATTGGTGCTTATTTCAAGTTTCTGTTGAATTTTGTGTCGTTTTTACAGAAAGATGAGCAGCTCGGAAGAGGTATCATGGATAACATGGTTCTGCGGCCTGCGAGGAAACGAATTCTTTTGCGAAGTGAGTGAAATGCGGTTGGCTTCAGAGCTATATTTCGTTTCGTTCAAACAGTTGCTAATTTATACTACATAATGTGTGGTCGTTCAAATTACACGGGTATTTTCTTCGTTGTTTGATGTTGCTTAGTGACTCATGTCCTAGTTTATGCTTCATTACATTACGATTTGAGGCATGCCTTTATTCATTTTTGATCATTATAAATGCTTTCGTTTGGGTATAACAAATGTGCTATGCAATATCAAGGACAATAATCAAACCTTTCAGACTCATATACAGAGCCATATAAAGTATTTGTCTATTACTTGAACTTGTTATCATCTCATGTACATGGTGAACACTTCAATTTATGTTGTGTTACTGGTGTACATTTTGTGTAGCCTTTAGAACTCAAGAATTGTTAAGATAGATAAATAATAATATGTCTATGTTTATACGTATGCTATTCAACAAGCAGTTGTACATATGTTATATAGATTACTCTTGTTCATTGATTGAAAGTTGATGCTCATAATCATTAATCATCATCAATAAACATGTATATTGAACATGCAAAGGTCTTAAGCACATGCTTCAGTGTCTGGATAGCATCAATGATTCTTGAAATTGTAACTGTATAGGGCAACATACTTTTGACTTGGTTCCAAAATTAGGACAAATTTTACTTTATATTTTATTAGTAATTTTTTAAAACAAAGATAAGTAAATGTAATGGCAGTAATGTAGTACTGAATGTACTGGACTAGAAAAATTTGTGGTAATGAAATACCTTTATAAACCTTTAAAGGTCATCTATCTATCAAAGGTACTTGGAAAAAATATCACACATGACCAGAAAAGTATTATAACTTAGAAATTGCTATTTTATCAGTGTATGTTCATATAGTAACAATTATCCTAAGTGTATAATAGCTGTTGCATTTAGCAATTAATTAAGTAAGTGTGCAAGTATTAATATCGGAATGTGTGTTGGCAGGTAGATGAGGACTACATAAATGACAAGTTCAACCTGACGGGACTCAATGAGCAGGTGCCGCACTACAGGCAGGCCCTTGACATGATACTCGACCTAGAACCTGGTGAGTCACAACACTTGCAGCATTTTGTGCATCATTGCCTTGAGCCATTGCCCAATGTGTCTAGTAACCCTGTTGTCATTTACAGATACTAACTTTATTCTAAGGAATAGCATTCCTCACTTTGTCTCTTTAAATTCTACAGACATACATATCACGCCTGATTCCTTGTAGAGGGGTAGGCAGAGATTACTGATCCCCATATTTCCCGAACCTGACAAACCACTTTCACTTCATTGACACTTATACAGCTCGTCATACACACTTGGTGGTTATAGGTACTTCTAACGTCACCCTTTTTCAATATGGCATCTATCTGACTGTCATATGTCTTCTATTCGAGTGTAGTACTTAAGGGAGAATTTATCTCTCTATCATGTTTTGCACATTATTATAAACATGTATACTCAAATCCTGAATGTACAATATTCTCAAGTCCTGTTTGGTATGGACAGAACATTGGAGACATAAACTCCTTTGTTAGCTTTAGGTATACTACTGGTGTTATGATATGCTATCACATGTTATGGAGTATTGATGCTAGGTTGCTAGCCTATGACCCTATAAATTCCATATATTCCTAGTTGTATAGTATGAAAAGCTAAGAAAAAGGTTAGTGAGTATCCTATGCAAGTGTTTCATTAGGATGTAACTTTATATTGTTCATCCTGGATGGGTTGTTTGTTGAATACAAACAATTTTGGAAACATAATATAATCAAAGTGTTTCATAATAAGCATATTAATTTGTTTGTTGCGTTTCCAGATGACGATGATGACAATCCAAACCAATCAGACCTGGTGGAGCAAGCTTCAGAGATACTGTACGGACTGATTCACGCCCGCTATATACTGACTAATAGGTGAGACATCTCCCTTTACATGTACACAATCTATCTGTTGTTTATATGTATCTATACAATGTTTGTTTCCATATGTATATACTTAGCAAATGCCTTCATGTGGACAGTTACAGCAAGTGTCTTAACTGACTATACTGATGATTACTAACTACAGTCAAAATCGTTTATGGCGACATCGTTTAGAACAACATACCGGTTAAAATGACCAAAATCAAAGGTCCTGGCTGAATGCTATATGACGCCTTATCAAAAACATTGGTTTTTGCGACATTGTTTACTACGACATACCGCATTAAGCGACTACATTTGGTGATTTTTTTCGGATCATTATATCTGTAGAACGACAGGCTCAGCTGTATTGTAAACAATTTGAATAGGTAACAGTGTCCACATCTGGCACAGTGTAATGGTCAATGGCTATTATCGTAAAAGTAAAAAAAAGTTTAGGGTCCTTTGTAATTCTTAAAAACAAAGCACATACGGCATGCGTAGCCTCAATGCCCGTTTCGTCATTTCTCTTGTCAGTTTCTTACTTATCTTTACACAAGACGCATTAAAACATTGTTGAGTTAACTGTGAAAATTGTAACATGTCGCAAACAAAAAGAAAACAAATCAATATCGAAGAAAAATCGCGTATTATTTCAAAGCTAGAGAAAGGAATTCTAAACAAAGATCTGGCAAAAGAATATGGTGCATCACACTCGACAATTTCAACCATTTGAAAAGAAAGGGAGAAAATTCAAATCCTTTATGACAAGAATTTTTTGGAAATGAAACGAGCCAGAACAACGCGTCATATGAAGATTGAGGAAGCTTTGTTAAAGTGGTTTAAATATCAAAGGACAAATAATGTGCCAATAAATGGACCAATTCTTCAACAAAAAGCAAACGTTTTGCTCAACGTTTGGGTGAAGATTTTGTTTGCTCGTCAAAAATTACAGATTATATGCATACAAAAATGATGGAAAATGATATTGTTCTTTTATATTATATCTTAGTATTGAAGTAAACAAAAAGTGGTTTAATTTCCTACGTGAATATACGTATTATTTTTCCTATTAATACCTGTCACTGGTTATTACAACTATCGGTTTTTACGACTAAATATGAGTAGTCCCTTCGATGTCGTTATAACAGATTTTGACTGTATATACTATTACTGATAATTTACTCTTATACCCTTATCCAAATATGCATAGAAAAGGTTTTGGTACCATAACCAGTACCAGATTAGAGTACCATTAAAATATTTATTATTGATCAAAGAGTTTCTAGTTTATTCTTGTTTTTTTATATGTATTCTTGTATGTGTATCATTTGAGCCATATCTAGTTTGTGTATCCAATATAGAACTATTGATGAGTGACCACATGCTACAGGCTTGTATCAAAAGCCATACTTTAAATAATATAAAGTGCCATAATAGTCTCAGCAATATTAAAATCAGCATCTCTTCAATTAATAATCTGATCTATTTAATAATATCAAAATCAGGACTCTGAACTCAGTAACTCACCTGATCACACTCATATAAAACAGATAATTTAACAAACAATGGTTATCAGTATGTATGTTTTATTATTTATATTTATCTTTACATATTTATAATACACATATTTTCTTAATTATATTATTGTTACTTCTAATGTATTATAGATAGATAGTTATGATTTTTTTATCATATTAACTTTTTTATTGCATGGGGTTGGCTCATAAAGATAGGGCAAGAATGTAAAAAATAATTAAATGTCTTAATATAGTGTTATGTGCTTTTGCAGAGGCATTGGGCAGATGCTGGAGAAGTTCCAGTCGGGTGACTTTGGCCACTGTCCACGGGGTCTACTGCGAGTGCCAGCCCATGCTGCCTTTAGGTGAGTTCACTTATGTACATTGAAGCCTCAAAATTACCAAGTGGCTATCATGGACATGTGCCCATGGAATTTATTCCTCAGTGCATCAATCCTTCAATGCACTTTTATGAACTCAAGTTGCTCCTATGGTATTTGGATCGATATTATGTTGATAAATGACAGTATACATTGACATAGTTATAAACCCTTCAGGGTGGCTCAATAAATTCGATTGAGTCTTAGCCACCTACAACATGCTGGGACGAACTATCCATGACAATACTTTTATTTATCTACTCTGATCAGTTTAATTATTTAGCTTCATGTGATGTAGGGACACAATAAACACTGTAATGAATTGAAGACATGTATGTACGATGCGCAGGGTTATCGGACGTGCCGGGCGAGGCGATGGTGAAGCTGTACTGCCCCAAGTGCATGGACGTGTACACGCCCAAGTCGTCGCGGCACCACCACACGGACGGCGCCTACTTCGGCACCGGCTTCCCGCACATGGTGTTCATGGTGCACCCCGAGTACCGGCCCAAGCGGCCCACCTCGCAGTTCGTGCCCAGGTACACCACCACATCCACCCTCACACAACACTCACGCCTACAGTGTACTTATATTAGGGCTTTTTATATATTAGTAAAATACGACAAACTAAAAAACAAGACATCAAGTAACAGTCGGAATTTTGATCCTTCGCACTTTTTTGATATTTGTGATTGGCTGTCCACCAATACAAATATTATTCTATTAATGTTTAGTTTTATTATTACCAACAATGGAGCATGTTATTAAAAGACTGTATTTATTATTGGATTTGACGTAGTGTTTCTGTTTGTCCAGGTTATATGGATTCAAGATCCACCCGTTAGCTTACCAGATCCAGCAGCAGGCGGCGGCCAACTTCAAGGCGCCGCAGCGGACGCTCACCTACAACAACGGTAAACGCTAGGAGAGCCCGCGCCAATTGCATGCACCAATCGACACTGCCACCACCCACTTGTCTATACCCCTCTGGCATGCTCTCATGCTGACTTATACAAGAGTAGTCAACTGCTAACGAATTGATTAGTCTGCGATCGAATTGGTGCGTGTATGCCCCTATTAAATCTCATTGTAAGTAACTCTATCATTAGACCCAGTTAGATTGTCCCTGCGTAGTGCGCGCCACGCTGTGAACTGTATTAGTAAGTTCGATATTCGCATAAGGGACAATGGAACTATTATATGTTTGTCATAACCAGTAAACGATCATGAACTCATCTCACTTTGTTGTCATTTCTCATCTGCCACGTTGAAAATTGTACACATTTGATTTTATACTATCAACGTTTTTGTTAATGAACTCTGAAGAAATCCTAATTGTTAATTTCTAACCTGTTATCCGCGGGCGATGCACCGACCCATGGATCCCAAATACGCAACACTGAAACTGCCTTATTGAGTAAATATAAGTATTAGAACTTTCGTTAATTTGTGCTGGGATATTGTATATATTTGAACACAAATGTTGATTTTGATATGTCAAATGGCCTCGGTCCTCCAGAGTTACTAGTGCCCGTAGCGTAAGACACGGTAGTAAGCGTAGCAAAGTAATTTGGTACAGAGTAGATATTTGCTAGTTGTATTTGTACGGCATTCTGATGGTATTTTCACAATGTAAGCGTTTCGGTGAATAAACAGTTTGGAACTGACGCTGTGTTTGCTTGCCTCGGGCGCCGCCTAATCTGTCGTTTTGTTTGCTGCAGACATGAAGACGGCCCCTAACATTCCGTAATAGAGGGACGTCTAGCGGCGCGCCACATCCTCCTTCCATATACGAATTGATTCACTCATTTTAATTTATGTTTTAAAGTGTAATAAAGGTTTATTTTTATGTTTTAAATGAGTATTTTATTTGTATTTTGGTTATGGCACGAGGAGGAATTGGAATCTAAACAATTCCATTTTGGCAAAGAATTACGGAACCAAGCCGAGGAATCATGCCAATGTATCAATGGAAAGATTTTTATGCATTTAAACTTTAAATCTCCTTCACTCAGTGTCAAACATTTGTGAGGAAAAATTTCATAGAGTTTAATAGTAGTTAGTCTAACAGTCCAAGTTTCAGATGCGATTGTGATCATTATATACATGTATCTACAAAGGCAGTTTTTGTTTGATAACTGAAGTTAAGCAGCGCGAGTGTGGCGGAGTGTTGGGATGCGTGAGCATCTAGATCAGGGCTGTCCAAACTAGATGGGACCCAGGGCCAATAAAAAAGACTAAATACATTGGTGGGCCGCAAAATATTTATTATAATGACAAAATGGTAATAAGACCAATCCAACTACTTGGATTAGTACGGGCCAAGAGCAATCCCATTCTAAAAAAAAAAAAAAAAGGTCAATAATGTATTTAAAATTTCAAACAAAGAAGATAATAGGAAATAAATAAAACTAAGTTAAAGCTATTATTAATTAAAATAAAGTATTATTATATGCAGTGGGTACAGATCTCTTTGTAGTCGGTGTAACCGAATCGAACTTTTTTTTTAAGTCGGTTAAAAAGGTTCAATGGGCCGCAGTAATCTAAACCGCGGGCCGCAGTAATCAACACCGCGGGCCGCATGCGGCCCGCGGGCAGTGGTTTGGACAGCCCTGATCTAGATAATCAACGAGATGTTGATTTTGGTAAAGGGTTTTATTGAGCCACATGTATTTTAAAATTAAATTTGATGTGGCATAGATGCTTCAGCAAAGCTTCACTATCCCGATCACCGGTCGCAAATATTAAAGCCTTTTCTTCATATCTGTAATAAGAGCATCTTATTAGGATTTTAATGTAATTTCAAAAACTTTATACATAGACAATACTAATTAAATACTGATAACATGTAGGTTTATGAGTGTGGAGTGTACATTATATCATTAGTAGACACTGACATTTTGTATTCCATTGTTACGGTTTAAAGTCTCATTGCTGTTCCATATGACATTGACAGATGCAATCAAATCAAAAGAGGTTTTCACTTTGTGTGTAAATAAAAAAAAATAAAAAAATCAAAAGAGGTTATGCTACTATTTGTTTACGTATGTACGAGACATTATAATTAATTTATAACAAATTATCCCACAAAAATGGAAGTATTGGAAAGAATACGTAAGAAAAAACCAACAAAGATCGAGGATATGTCCAAGGAGCAAATAAGGGAAGCAATATTGAAGAAACGTGAATGCAATGCTAATGCTCAGAGAATAGTTGAAAGTTTACTAGAAAAATCTGTCTCACCAGCATATTTCCTTGAGTGTTTGCCCGAAATAAACCAGAGTCATTTAGAAGATGTGATCGAGGAGCGCTGCATCGTTCATTTATGCGGATACCCTCTGTGTGCACAAGCTCTATCAGACAAAGATATTCCGAAACAAAAGTATAGGATTTCCGTGAAAACCAATAAAGTATACGACATAACCGCTAGGAAAAGCTTTTGTAGCAATGCTTGCTATCATGCAGCGATGCATATCAAGAAGCAAATGCTGACTAGTCCCCTCTGGTTCAGGCAGTACGAAGAAATACCTAAATTCCATTTATTGCAATGGAAAGATTTTTATGCATTTAAACTTTAAATCTCCTTCACTCAAAGTGTCAAACATTTGTGAGGAAAAATTTCATAGAGTTTAATAGTAGTTAGTCTAACAGTCCAAGTTTCAGATGCAATTGTGATCATTATATACCTGTGTACACTTATACATGTATCTACAAAGGCAGTTTTTGTTTGATAACTGAAGTTAAGCAGCGCGAGTGTGGCGGAGTGTTGGGATGCGTGAGCATCTAGATAATCAACGAGATGTTGATTTTGGTGAGGGGTTTTATTGAGCCACATGTATTTTAAAATTAAATTTGATTTTTCATGTCACCAAATGGCATGTAATGGAATCAAAACTCAAGGGAGTCGTCATTACCGAAGCCACAATTAAAAGAATCATCATATAGCTGGGACGTAAAACAATGCTTACTAGTTGACTCTGTCCCTGTCATGATGTAGGAGAGGACTAAGGCACAAGGTAAACGTAAAAAAATTGGTCCATGAACTAGCTAAAGATTCGCCTCACCATAGTAGTCAAAAGGTACAAATAGAATATCTGAAAACTGCTTGAGGTTCAATCCACGCCTAAAGGGATTACAGGATGTGAAAATGTATGTATGTAAATCTGTTGAAAAATAGTAAATCAAATGTTGTGAGTATTGATTTATATTTTTACAACACAACATTGTAACACTTTCACTTAACATTCATAATAAGTTATAAAAAAATTCATTCTTTTAAAATATCACATCCTGCATTAATGTAACAGTAACTATATAAATATAACAAAATAATTAGTTGTGATCACTCAGCACATGATCACCTGTTTGGCCACTCACATATCTGCACACAGCAATGCGACACATACACATAAATCAAACAACAAGCAACATATTCACAACATAACTAACTATACTGTAGACCTTCACTTATTGTATAGTGACATATTACAAGGATCGAAAGGTTACAATATCACAAATTAAGAGATTAGGATCTATGTACTTGCACATCTCTACTGTTTCAGAACAGTTTTCTTCAGTTAAACCTTGCATAATGCAGTACTCTGCAAACATCTTCACTTGCTCAAAATTATATCTATCAGCCAGAACAAGCAACGCCTCAAAGTCTGTGTTGGCCAGATCCTTCACCGTACCTGTGTAAACACACTCAATAAGCGCTCGCATGTTATCTGAATCTACGTCCTTCAGCTTCAGTGACCTACTTTGACTTTCTGCAGTGTCATCTTTAAACATTGCCTTAAACACATCGCTCTGATGGACCAGGATAGTTTTGTGTACCTTGAACAACTTGCCATCTTTTGTCTTGATTGTGAAATCCGAACCAGCAGGATTCTTCAGTAAGTATCCAAAATCGTGATCTGGTTTCTCAAGTAAAATACTCTTGATCACTTTTGAGTTGTTTGGTGTCTCTATGTTCTTCAATACATTCACTCTCAGTGCAATCCTGAAAACTTTACCTTGGGTCGCAGCTAGCTCTGCCAAACTGAAACTGAAGCTCTTCAAGAGTTTGATGTCTCCCTGCTCTAGCTTGAGGCAATAGTCCTTGAGGGGCCACGAAATGTAGCACTCAATAGTGAAGTCGACAACCAGCATACCATCGCCCACTTGGAAATGAACCATATCGATTAAGTCGCTTTGGTAGTTGGCTACAAACAGATGTACCACATATCTTTCATTTATCTTCTCAGTTTTAAAGCAGAAACGGAATTCTGGCTTATCCATGCAGTATGTTCCACCAATGTCATATACATTGCCAGCAAGGATTGCTTTTTCATAGAAGAATGGTATTTTGAGCCAGCAAGCAGAAGTGGTCAGACAAGCCTCTTCCATTGACACATTTCCAGTTTTTAGCATGTCGTGTGACGTCTAGAACAACAAATTAATTCAGTTCAAAAACACTTTGCAACTATTATCCCTTACAGGGTAGTCAGAGATCTGCAATAGAACAGTTAGTAATGCTATGGTGATCTCTAACCTACTTGTATACCATCTGGGTTAAAAGATGCAGCAGTGTATGTGTTTTAGTTTAGTTTATTGGGCTCCGTGGTTTCCGCAATTAGTCCCCACTGGCACCATTTTGCGTGATGTCGTTGACTATTCCAGCCAGCCCAGCACCCGCGAGAAGCGCAGAAGACGCCTAGAGCAGTGTATGTGGTAAACCATTTAACTTTTACCTATTTAAAGAATAGGTAAGTTTCCTAACAATGTGTTCCTTACACTAATCAGTGTATTTAAAAAATATATCTTTTATTGTGATGATGGACTACTTAAGTTGCATTGGTACATGCTCAGGCAGGAATGAACCTTGGACCTGCTGATTGAGAGGTAGATGCCCCACCAACCAATCTTATTCAGATCTAAGGAAACTTAGCTTAAATAAGTTAGGATAGCTAATTCCATAAGGTGAAACAGAAAAGTACCTAATTATAAATACTGAAATATAATAGATTAAATACTGGAAAAGGTCACATAAAAAGTAGTAATAACTACCATCTCAAAAATGGGCAGGAACTATTCCTTACCTCTGTAGGGAGACAGGTACTCATCAGTATGTGCACTTACTATATTAATAAAACACGTCATATCCATGACGGGGGAAAATATGAGAAACCCTAAGTATTATTTAAATTAGAAAAAAATGTAATACATCCAATCTGCATATAGATAATGATGACACATAATTGTAGCCACCTACATGATGACACTGTGATCATTACTAAATGAGCATGTTAGTCATACCTACATTTATCTTGTCCGAATTTAACACTGTTTAACTTGCTCAACTTAGCATACATTATTGTCTAATCATTGATGTACCTATAAACTTGTCGCAAGTCGTTGTGAAAAATACACAATAACTACAAAAAATTACACATGCCTAGTTTAATTTCTGTTGATTATGTTATTTTTTATTCCTTACCTTTTGTATTGTTAAATTCGAACTTAAAGGAAAAATGTGATTCATTTTGTATACTATTTTTATTAATAATATGTAATAAAAACTAATGTTTACGTAGAGATCGCGCCACATACGGTGGCAGTTGGAGGCGTCGCCACAGTCGCGTAATTCAGTGTTACCAGTAAACACGCCAAAACTAGCACTCACTGTGCCATACGGCTCGAAACATTATAGGTTTCATTTGTAACGATCTTTGGTTGCAGAGCTATAAACTCAAATAAAACAAATTAATATATCAAAGTCAAAATATGTTTATTATACTATTTCAAACATGATTAATAATTAACGGGACTTATCCTTCTTATTATATATTACATATATTATGTGTTCCTTCACTCTGTCCGCAATAGACCGTTTAGTCTGTTCGACATAGGATTTCCCACAGCTGCAATCAATCTTATACACACCCTTATATCTTATATCATGAGTATAAATCGCGAATCTCTTAAAACTATTATTTCAAACATGGCACTGAGCATTGTCTTTACATATTTTTTACCGAGGTTAGATCAGCGGAGACCCTAGCTTGGAGAAGAACTAACAAGAAACTCCGGAAATCAATTTATTATAATCACCCTTAACAAACATAAAAATTACAAAGAGTGGGCAAAAAACACAACGCTGGTAATACTAAATTTACTTTTCATACAAAATAACACGCAATGGCGGAAACGTCAAATTTAGTTCCAAGTTTGGCTACTGCCACCGTATGTGGCGGGTACTCTAAAGTGACTTTATTTCGTATCATTGATGATATGTTTACAAAGGTCGTTTTAGACAAACATAACTTCAAAAATATACACATATTAGGCATATCCTAAAAAATAAAGTATGTATCACTGAAAGCCAAAAGTATTATAATTTGAACTAGTAAAATAATTACAGATACATTTCAGTATTCTTTCTTACATGTAAACCGATAGGTTAATAGTGTTATAAATATTATTATCTTTTAAATGGTACTTACATTTTAAGGGCAAAATAATACCGCAATCCCCGATCGATCCTCATACACACCCGGCGATTATAGATACTTCTAACGTCACTCTTTTCAGCTTTTCTTTGTCATATGAAATAATTGTAAATTGTATAATTCACACGAGGGCATATTCGAGTATCAGTCTATTTCCTGCTAGTCGTGTATAAATAACATTGGGAGTTGATTTCGACGTCGTTTAACCACTGTTATCTGTAGAAAGTTAACCAAATGAGGCCACACATTATTTGGTGCGCAAATTCGGATATTTTTGGACACTTTCAGTAGAGTAAACAAAAAAGGATAATCAATGCGAATATAAAACACATAATTATAATTAACATGATTTTATTATACAGTTAACGTAACCTAAATATCATTAGACGGCTCCAAATAGTTTATGTCTTATTTAACCTTGAATCTATAATTTTCAAAGTGGCGCCGACCAAATGCAATGAGCCAGTCACCAACACTCGAGGACGGTTTTCCAACTTCTTCACACTAGCCAAGGCTTCGGACACACTTTCGTGCACCTCTATGTTCATCTTATTCGAATCTTTGTGCAATTTCTTCCAAACTTCCGCATGGTACCAACATCGCTCCAATAACTCATTTCCTTCAGTTTTAGAATAATCATCTGTAACATGAGAAGTTATTACATAGATGCTCATCGTTGTCCGTCATACTAGGTAGCAGCGGACAGAACAAAGTTTTTTTCAAATGGCTTATGGCAAGTAAGCAAATAATAACGCAAGAAGTCTGTGTCAGTATCTTTAAAACTTAAAGACTTGACTATAATCTGTTTTCCTTACCATCTTTTGAGTTAGTCTCTTTATAAGCAGTAGGAATAACGAAGTAAACAGTAGTAAAATTGATGTGGCATAGATGCTTCAGCAAAGCTTCACTATCCCGATCACCGGTGGCACTGAATATTAAAGCCTTTTCTTCATATCTGTAATAAGAGCATCTTATTAGGATTTTAATGTAATTTCAAAAACTTTATACATAGACAATACTAATTAAATACTGATAACATGTAGGTTTATTAGTGTGGAGTGTACATTATATCATTAGTAGACACTGACATTTTGTATTCCATTGTTACGGTATAAAGTCTCATTGCTGTTCCATATGACATTGACAGATGCAATCAAATCAAAAGAGGTTATGCTACTATTTGTTTACGTATGTACGAGACATTATAATTAATTTATAACAAATTATCCCACAAAAATGGAAGTATTGGAAAGAATACGTAAGAAAAAACCAACAAAGATCGAGGATATGTCCAAGGAGCAAATAAGGGAAGCAATATTGAAGAAACGTGAATGCAATGCTAATGCTCAGAGAATAGTTGAAAGTTTACTAGAAAAATCTGTCTCACCAGCATATTTCCTTGAGTGTTTGCCCGAAATAAACCAGAGTCATTTAGAAGATGTGATCGAGGAGCGCTGCATCGTTCATTTATGCGGATACCCTCTGTGTGCACAAGCTCTATCAGACAAAGATATTCCGAAACAAAAGTATAGGATTTCCGTGAAAACCAATAAAGTATACGACATAACCGCTAGGAAAAGCTTTTGTAGCAATGCTTGCTATCATGCAGCGATGCATATCAAGAAGCAAATGCTGACTAGTCCCCTCTGGTTCAGGCAGTACGAAGAAATACCTAAATTCCATTTATTGCAACTGGAGACAGGTGGCAGTCTTGGTCAAGAAGTGGACTTAGCTATAACTGAAAAGATAAAAGTGGAGACAAAGCCACAGAGCTTTACTTGTATTGGAGACTTCACTCACGCTAGCCTTAATGAAATCAGTACTGATAATGAAGCTTTCAGTGATAGTCATAAAGTAGAGGAATCAAGGCAATCTCAGATTGAGGAAAAGCAAAACTGTGTCAATTCAAATTCTGAAACACACAGAAAAAGTGATAGTGAAAACTCAGTTGAATCTCCCAAATCTAAAGAACCTGATCTTCATACAAGTAATGCTATACCAGAACCAGTATTGTTAGAGGAAAACAAAACAAAAGAGAAAGAACCAAAACGTAACAAGAATACCACCAATATTGTTGGAGACATTGTTGAAAGGCCTGAACATCGGATAGATCCCATTCTCTTGAATGATACAATTAATACAAAAGATAGTAAATGTGCAAAGAAAGTGAAAGGCCGCAAGCAGCCACCAATTGCTATAATAACCAATCAAGTGGAGAAATGCTTAGCTGAATGGTTTACGTTGGACACAATAATCTTCTTGCTAGGAGAAGAGAAGGTTCGCACAATGGTTGCTGACAAAGGAGAATATATAAAAACGTATCTGGATAATTACGCTAAAAGTACCTTCCACACTTCCAACACGTATGATCAGTACCAAGCTCTATGCAGGAAGTTGAATCTATTAGAGCTGGAGGACAAGAAGTTTGACGCAGAAACCATGCAGCGAGAACTGAAGCCTCTGCCAGACTACTCCATCTTGCAAATGGAGAGCAAAAAGATGCAGCTGAAAGTCAAAGCGTTCTATGCTGGTGCAACAGAAATACCTCATGTGGAACAAGAACCATCTACGAATGAGGTGGAGGGTGAAAATACTACATGTCTGCCACTAGTTGATAGGAATTCTCAAAACGCCTTACGAAGACGCATTGTATGTCAGCATTTGACTAAAGTGCTTCCTGATTTGCTAAGATCCTTAGGCCTGCTAACATTGTCTATTAGCTCTGAGGTAAGGTTGATTGTAAATACGTTTAATTTGAAACCCAACAATGTGATGTTCAAACCACTACAGTGGACATTGATAGCGTTGGTGCTAATCAAGGTTTTGTCTCTGCGGGATGCACAGCTGCGTTATCTTTTAGAGCAAAAGATGGCCAATGACCACTTGCAGCTGTTGTTGCTTAGTTATAAGTTGGATGGTGAGTACATGGACAGATTGATAGCGTGGCTCACGGATATAGACAGGATTTTAAACACCAGCGAAACTGCACTCAAGTTGTCAGATTAAATCTGATATTTTATGTTGAAGTCATCAAGGTATTCTTATTTACATAGTTTTATAATTAGAATATTGTTTTTGTAAATATTTTGTCTGAATTTAATGTTGGTAATATACTTAATTATAATTATTATATTTGGTTTATCTTTTACTTTAGCAGAATGTCTCATTAGGAATATGAATGTTTATTTACACATTCTTTAGGAGCTTTTTGCTATTATGATATTTCACAATATAACTCATAACTGAGTAAATTTTTGAGTGTTTAAGGTGTATTTCATTGCAGGACTTAAACAGAATGATAACTGCTATTTTTCTAAAACGTTATAAGACCAGGACAGGATTGGAATTGTTTGGCAACCAGTTACATATGTGTATCATCTCTTTGTCTCATCACTTTTTCTATAGAACCTCAGGGAAATTGCTAGCCTATCACAGAATAATATTTTCCTAAGATCCCTATTCCACCTAGTTAATAGTGAAATAATACATTGAGTCAATTATCTGAACATGATGATCAGTGGCCAACAATGTTACTTACTGTGAACAATTTTTGTGAAACCATTCTGCACATATTTCCATTGATTCACATGTATGTGCACCATCCAGGTAGAAATCTGCGTAGTCCGTTGCCACCACCTGATACCTTCCAGGCCAATGGTAGTTCCTCAACCCTGCATAGGTCTCTAGAGGTATATTTTCCACAATATAACCATTACAAGACTTTCCATTTAGCAAGCTACCTCCATTTTCAATTTCCCTGTCTACACTATTGTCCATGGATCCTGTAGGGTGGCCATTTGTAATTTTCCCATTAGAGAGGCTTTTGTCCATGGTTTGCTGTCGCTTGCGCATCCATGCGTGAACTAGCTGAATGGCCAGTGAAGCATTGATGCGGAATGCTACTAGATCTATGGGAAGTTCTGATTTGTAGTTTTTGGGAAAATTATAGCAACTTATGTCTGGTACAATGTTTAAGGGGCACTGAAAGAAAAACAAATAAAACAAATTTAAAAAAATAAAAACAAATCATGACCATAAAATAAAATATTTTTACAAAGTAAGAACACACAAAACAGTCTTTGACCCATACATACTTACTCCAATTCTTTTGGCATATTCTTCTAAGACTGCCATGGCATTAGGGTGTTGCTGCACTGTGTACGCGTGGCAGCCAGGCTTCATGATGCCTGCCTTAGCCGCTGCTATCTCTTCAATGGTGTTGCCGAGAATTGATGTGTGGTCCAGACCTAGCGCACTTATGCCGACTATTGGCACTTTCCTGGTTAAAGAATAAAGGTAAAATATAAATCACAGTTGCAGACCCTTTTGGGATAGGCTATAGTTGAACTACTAGAAGAAGTATTTTCCTAAAACAACCATGTTGGTTTTCAAATGATTTAAAACATTTTCCAAATGATCTAAAAATTAAATAATAACTTTTTAAAACCAAATAACTTTTTAAAGCCACTAAAGATTCATTAGTTATACTAAGCTTTGTAAGCCCATTCTAGCAATTAACTCAAGCATACCTCAGAACATTGGTGTAATCTAGGATGCCTCCAATGCCAACTTCCACAATGGCCACATCCACTCGCTCCGTGAGGAAGATGTGGAACGCCAGCACCGTCAGGAAGGCAAAGTACTTTGGCATGTCTCCTTCGTAAGCCTGCCATGGGACATGAACAGAACTGTAACTCATTAGGAATTATTCAAACTCAACTCAACTACACACAAAACTAATCAAATAATTTTATAGAAGAAAAAAATCTAGAGCAGACCTTATCATTTCCCAGGGTCTAATATGGACTTAACATGATCAATTGAGATGGATATTATATTCTATTATCCAGTGAAGGTAAGTCATCTGGTCTTAATTCTTGAAATTGCCATATACTTAAAGTTGACTGAACCTTTGACCCAGAAACATGCTATTCTGGGGCTGAAAACCAACCTGAGTGTCAGCCAGCATCTGGTAGACATGATGGAAGTATCTGGCGAAGTGCTCCTTGCCAATCATGCTCCCGTTGAGGGCGATCCGCTCACACACTGCCACCAGGTGCGGGGAGGAGAAGAAGCCGGTCTTGTAGCCATGGTGGCGGAGTATGGACTCACACATCGCACTTGTTGAACCCTGAAATCATAGATACTGTACTACCTTGTATTGGCAGGTAAATAAAAGGAAGGTAAGTAAATATTATCATTTTGTAATTTTTGACTTAATTATTAAACTAAAAAGAGTAGGTTTGAGTGCCAACTTAAAATTGTAAAGGTTTTCAGAAATCACATAACTAAGCTCCTAATTTATTAGGCTGATTTTATTTTATGAACAGATTATTACATATTAGAAGGACAAAATGAAATCTTTCTGTTAAAACACACCATTAACAAATATGTTCTGCTTGAAAGCTCTGGCTTGTACACATTGATATGGAATACTATTCACAGGATAAATTTGATTAACCATTATTTATTATCATTCTATTATCGTCCAGGCTAACACAGGTTGTTTAGTATCATACTAATGCGATGTGCTCACCTTTCCCTTGGTGCCTGCAACATGTATGACTGAGAGCTCGTCCAGCTTGGCCAAGGGGATCCCCACCCTCAGCAGATAGTTCTGCATGTCCTCTATGTTTGTGCATTTCTGGAACAAACCATTTTTCATATAAGAGTCTAATTCTCATCATGTAATTCCCAATTATTATAGTGAAAGTATTCTTGTCATGCTAGTTTGAATCAAAATGGAGTAACTAATGGTATGAGTTCACATTCAGAAAAACAAGCAAGGCATGCACAGGGTTTGTGCTGTTATTAATACAATCATTACTCTATAGCATAGCTGGTTATTTTCTATAGAAGTATTTAAACAGCTCTGTAATTATTTTCTAGGTCATCATTGAATAACTGGCATAAAACACAAGTCACATAATTAGAGATAAGAGCTAACAAGTAATATAATTAAAGTTATTAAGCACAATATGTTTCTAAAGTTGGCATATACATTCACAACCTTTTATCTTTTTCGAGGTGGACAGAACCTTGGCAATATATAATTTTATGTCTTCTAGGTAATTTTTTTAGCATTAATATTAGGGTTATCATTGTTATATGGAATATTAATGAGAGATTGCTAGCCTATCGCCCAATAGATTTAATTTACCCTGTTCACCTACAACAAAATAACAGGATGAAAGGCAGCTAGTTAGCATTTTAGGTCCTGCTGGAATAGCATGGGCCGGGCAATAACAATATAACTCTAAACTAGATGATCATTAATCATTTTGATAAGTCTAAAATATCTGTTCCAGCAATTAAGTGATGACAAATGAATGATGAGCATGGAAATGAACTTACTAAGCCCATGCGAACCTCTTTCCTGGACTGCTCGATGGTTGCCTTCAGAGACTGCAGCGCATTCAGCTTCTGGATGGCACTCTGAACAAAAACATTATTTAGTTATTTGCCTTCAGTGTTGACTGAGATATTAATTTCAAGGGACAGTTGTACGGATTTTATGTAATTATGTACTGAATTTAGGTACTTTACTGTAATACTGGCTTGTAGGAAATCATTTGGGTTTGTTTTTGACAGGTTAAGGAGATAATTGTGAAAGCATACATCTATTCACAATAACCGGAGTCGCACTAAACAGTTATTTTCCACAATTCATATACGCAAACTTAAAAATGACTAAGAAATATTGTCACCAAGTTTTCTAAATGGCATAGATAGATATGTATGAATAATACAATAATTATTGGCATTATGTTAGTACTGCACTAACAAAACAATTTTCCTTGAGCCATTTTTGCTACAGAATGGAAAATTTCAGTAATCAAAACTAAGCCACTTTAGCTGGTGTTTTGCTTGTATTTGTTTAAGAATATATAGAATATCCATTTTTTACAATCTTATCTAGGTGAATGATATCTACATTAAATTATTATAATATTATTTTCTATAAAAAATATTTATTGCTTCCTCACAAATAATTTAGTCTGGTCTTATTATCTATAGCAAAAGTGATATGATTTTGTCGTAAAAAACAAATTTTTAATCTTTCTTTTTGATTATTGGAACTATCTTTATCTGGACAGCGAAATATTTAAAATAATATTTGGTAACTAACCTCGTAACTAGTTTGCGAGTTCATTCTTGTAGAACTTACTAACACATTATTAACTACACATTTACAAAACTGTAATGTAATTTTATACATTAAGAGTGCAATCTAAGCACTTACTGTAGAATGGTGACGAAATAATTAGTCAATCAAAAAGTGCGACACCGGAAAAACTAAGTTCCTAAACTAATCAACTTTGCGTGTCACAATACTTGACCCCGCAAAGATCATCACAACTACAGCGCAAAACCAAATAATACCAGTTGCACATTACATGCTCACGCGATATCAAGTTGCGTTTGTTTCAAGACAAGTTATATCCACAAGGAAAAGTTGTTTTGATACACACATGAAAACTTGTAAACATAACCTCAAAGTGTCAACTCAGTGCGCGCCTATTATGACACATACTTGACATTTACTTTAAAAGTAATTATAGAATATTTCTACAAAATTCACTGGCGTCGTTTAGAGAAAACACGGCCGTATGGAAAAAGGGCGATTATTTTTTCCATCAATCACATTAGGTGACTTTGGAAAGTAAGTCTAGTAGCCATTAACTTTCATACTACATAGCTGGTTACTCAAGTTTTCTCTATCGTGTATAGATAAGAAAGTATATTTGATTACATAAATATAGAGCATGCACGAAAAAGGTAAACACAATGAAAATAAGAATCTTTACCAAGAAGTTAAGTAATATGCCATAAATATATAATAACCAATACCAGTCTCCGACATTTTCCACGTGTTATATTAATTGAATTCAGGTTTTAAATCGAGAGACTTGGTAATCTTATGATACAAATCAACTTTGACTAAGTAGCAAGGTACTTTTAACGACGAAGGAAGAAAAGGCCCTACAGCCCTACAGTAAGAACTTACAGCTAAATACATAGATAAACTAAAGCTATGGAATAAAAGACTATTTTTTTAAGCAACTTTAAAACATAGTTTTCAAGTTTTTTAAATAATCATTTTGTTATTATACCTTTACACTGAAATATATTATTTATTTCCAGTATTTTGTAAACTATCTTACACTGATAAAATGGATAGCTTTCATTGTGAAGCGAAACTACCAGAATCGTTTTTTGCTTATATAGAGAAGCATCGACTACAAGTATTCGTTAAGGTGAGAAAAACTTTCAATTACCCACTTATGCGGCAACTCTTACTGAATCGTTGTATTAAATTAATTAGAATATCCTATAACTGCTTAGTTTGTGGTGTATGGATGTAAAATGGAAGCGAAAGTGGTTTGTAAGAATTGGAAATATGTGGGGACTTATAGTATTTAGCCTCTAACGAGAAACTGGTGCGACGTTTAAGGATATAACACCCGTCAGCGATAGTGAGCGGAATCTTAATTGTAAAGTTCAGTTCAGACAACGGCGCAGGCAAATAAAAATAAACGAATAATACATACTTATACATATGCGACACTTCCATTTATTATGCCTACTTAATTAACTGAATGGTCCATATAGTTTCCCAAGGAGACAGTAATGGATATGGATTAAATAGAATCTTTTTGAAGATGATCCAGAAACCTGCCACCAATATTTGGTTTTGATGGCATTACAACCGCGATAGCACTAGTACAGGTGACAAAGGACAAAGGAGATAGCATGTCTAGGTGAACACATCGTCAGGAAACCTTCTTTAATTCTATCATTAGGAAAGAATGCAAAAGGCGACGCGGTTATAGATAAGTGTGTATTTGCTTTGCATTAATTCTCCTTGTACATTGGTTTGCCAGAATCTGGTGACGGATCTGCTGATGCAGCGGCCCAAGGACCACCTGAGGCACATGAAGAAGTACACCAGCGCCTACAACGAGCGCCACAACGAGACCGTCAAGCTCATGCTGCTCATCTCGCCAGAGCTGCAAATTAGTGGGTGACATAACATCCCTACATACATATATTCACGCCTCTACGTCCTCATTTTGACAAATCTCTCTCGCTTCACTCACACGCATCAACCTTCTCATACATGCTCTTCTGTTCTTCACACTATGTACAAACGCCTTGAGAAGAATGTCTCGAATTTGTTCTGTATAAGCTCTACGCGGCCTACCACGTATAACTCTACCTTCCACTTTGTTTACATAATATACCTATACCTAAGAACACTTATGCTCCTCATGATTTATATCTTATGGGATAGCCGGAGTTCGTGTGTCCATCGAAGTATGTAATTTCTTGGCATGGCGTTTAAGTAATTAACGCTGAGGGCATTTCTTACGTATTTTGGTTTTAGCCCTAGACTGCCAAGGTTTTTCTCTAAAAGGATTTCTGTGCTGTGGAGGGTGTGTGAGATTTCCTACGAAGTAAAAATCTAATTATGTACTCGGGTCACACGATATGTTAAAAAGAAAGGCACATATTAGGATCCTTTTGCGTCCCAGTCTAGCTAGCGACGATGTTTTTGCAGATAAGCACCAACTAGTGAAGGAGCTGATGAAGAATCTGGGGATACTCGCCATCACGAGGAGACTGGTCCTCGATGAGCTCCACAAGGTATAGTTCCAAGTATACTTACGGCTTTCTTCCCTTTTCGGTATAAGCGAAATTCTGACATGTTTGGCATTAACGTAATATTGGTGAAAGGTCTACCTTATGCATTATTTCTATAGGTACTTGCTAATATCATTCACTTTTTCTTGACCGCCTCCCTCTACATACTGGGAGGAAAGGCAGCTTGTACAAATAACGTATCTTATAAATACTAAATAATAGAGATTGTGGCTGAGCAAAGCTTTCAGATCTCTAAGGTTCTGGGGTTCAAGCGCCTGTAGGTACACGATGCATGATCACGGTGAGCGAAAACCTCGTGCGGAAACATGAGTTTCCTTTCGGTATTATTTTTTATTAATCTCATATGGTTGTTCATTTAGGAGAATGCCCAATGCTTCACGCTGAAAGATCTGGCGAAAGTGACCAAGGCCATGACCATGAAGCCGCTCGTCAAGGAGGCCGGCTGGATGATGTACGGTGAGTGGAATGCCATCTAACTTTACACTGGAAGGCATTGTTGAGTGGTTGGAGATATCATTTAACCTCAAAATTACCTTTTAGGATAACACTGACTGAATGGTAAACTTCAACCGCTGGGCAGCGTGAAACAATATGTGTAAATTAAAAAACAAATAAAATGATGGGGGTTATTATAGGAAGGGTCATAATTCCGTAAAGGATGTAGTGATTAGAATTATATATGGATCTCTAGGCGAACAGTATCATATTATGTGGAGATCATTCAGCAAAAAGTGATTCACTTTGATGTCGAAAAGTCTTCGTTGTCACTCAAGCCGCGAATGGACCTAAAAAGGAAGTGTGGCTATGTCGTCCTGCAGACCACCCGTGCCAGTACAGCGAGGCGCAGATGCTGAAGGCGCTGGGCGTGGTGCCGCGCTGCACGCTGCTGCTGGTGCCGCCGCCGCCGCTGGCGCCCCTGACGCCCGACCACTGCACGCCGCGCAAGGGCTTCTTCCAGCAGGACATCGACATGCTCAAGGTCGCCTACAAGTACGCGCTCAAGGCGAGTCTCCTTGGACTCATTAAGCGTAGCATTACTATCCAGGGAGTGGGGCGCTGCTTTCGACCCATCGTCCAACAGAGGCATGTCGTAGGAGGTGCTTAAGATACTATAGAATAATAGAATCTATTGGGCGATAACTTGTCACCAATGCTACAGAATAATGTCATTAGGATCCCGATATTAATAATAAATGTGACACAGACGATATTAAGTCTCACAGGTTCTTATCCTAAAAGAGATGAAAGAACGTGAATGTATAAACGTAACTTATATAAAAAATCCGAGTCACTGATGTGCATGTACTTAATGTATTTCGTTGCCTTGGTGTGGCAGGAGCTGATAATCCAGCCGGGCGAGGAGGCGGAGCAGGTGTGCTCCCGGTGCTACAGCGCCGTGCTGGCCATGGAGCAGGGCGTGGGCGGGGCGCAGGCGGCGTGGGGCGCTCTGCCCGGGGGCCACCGCGTGCTGCTCATGGGCCCTCCTGGCTCCGGCGTGCACACGCAGGCCGAGCTGCTCGCCCAAACCCTGGGCGTCGTCATAGGTATTCCACTACTGTACTTGTGTCAACAACTAATTCATGTACGTATGAATCCCGATGGATAGCCAAGTTTCCTGATGATGTTTTCCCTCACTGCTAGCGACTGAGTGAGATTTTGTACTTTTTCATTTCTTTTATTAGTAGGTACATGGCAGAGCCGGGATTCGAACCCAGGACCTCTAATAAGAAGTCAGAGGTGTTCCCCATTTGGCTACAGCCGCTACCACAATAATAAAGGATTTATAATTTATGATTTCGTGTTCCAGTGGATTACAAGATTCTCCTTAACGAAACGCTGGCGCGGAATGACGAGCTGAGCAAGAGCATCCGCCGAGTGGGTGCCACGGACGAAAACAAGGCCCACATGATCTGCAGGCGGATCATGAGGAAGGTCAGTGTCACGGGCCCATGCCCATGGTCTAGCGCTCAGCGTAGGCGACCAACCGACGTGGCTGCAACTGGCTTACATAACACATTATAGTTGATTCTAATTGTGATCAAATATAATTGTGTATTATTTTATTTTGACTTTACGATTTGTTGCAAAACAATAAAATGAGCTCTTTTATATTTCTAAACTTCATAAAACTATTTAAAATTGTTAATTGTTTCAAACGTTGTTTATATGGATATAAACTCTATGTTTTTTTTTTCAGGACACGCTGAGCAATGGATGGGTAATGATCGGCTATCCCACTACATTGAACGACTTTGAAAAATTACAATCGATGCCAATGCCTCCGAACAGGTAAATACCACAATATAGCATGCAAATTAAAAACGCCGTTTATATAATGTGTTTTGAAATAATTACGTTGCCAAATCGGAAAACAATATTATTGAATTGCGTTTAAGGGATAGATATTATACTTGATAATATTAAAAAACTGATTTCATTATCAGATGAATACAACGGACAGGAATTGTACCTGAAATTGTTCGCAACCAATGATCCATGAGCCATAAAAGGTAAAAAGAGTATTTACGGCTCGAAGGACCCAATCTGATATTGTCATGAAGAAAAGAATAGACGATGTCATGTCAGAGGTGTACATGCGATAATCTATAAGTGAAAATAATTACTATTCTTGCGAAGATGTCAATAAGATTGAAATTGAACAATCTATTTTGCAGGGTAATAATGCTGCAGCTGGACATGACGACGTGCCGGCGGAGGAAGCTGTCCATAGGCATCGACCGCTGCACCGGCAAGGACGTGCCCCGTGACCCCACCAACCCCACCAACCCACGCATCTACCGCCGCAGCGAGAAGGCCGTCCTCCAAGAAGTAACTATTAGTGCACTACATACGAATACAGTTGCATCAGATAACCTCACTGACATTCGTACTCTTTCGATGTTCGGTGTATGTGTGTCAAAGGTAGCGTGGCATTAGACACCAGAAGTCTGTTTTTGCAATGAACGCAAATAAGATCGAGTGTCTTTCTGCAAATGTCAGAGTAAGTACTGTGAAGCTGACATAAATCCTCTTTTTACCAGATGAGTTTCTGGATAGGTGCCCACCCGAAAACACGCACTCCTGACTTCGGTACGTGTTAAAAGTACACATAACTATGCCACTAACTAAACCTACATCAGCAATACCTAAAGTATGGTGACGGACTTTTTGTCCACATAACTGTCCTGACTTGGAGTGGCCAAAAACCCTCGTGAACGGTTGGCATAACCTTGTTGTGTGACTTGCAGCTGGAGTATTACTTCAGGGAGACGTTGGCAGAGATGAGGGCTTCCACCGGCCTCATGTGTTGCAACGTGGACGCCTCGGAGTCCATCGGTATGGAAATCATTACTATTCTTTTATCAACAATAATACGACATGGATTGCGTATCATCGCCGATTTTCCTTAGTTTAGAACTTCATTTAATAAAAGACTGATTGGTCAGACGTTGGTTGTTTCTGAAATAAACGACAAGCTATAGATAGCTTTGATACAGATATAAGGATACTTGGAGAAGAATTACTAATCCCTCACGGAGCGTTTTACCTTATTTTGGAAGTTCTAATAATTATGATGATGTTATTATCACATTTGCCCATAGGTCATAAAGTATTTTATTGATGTAGCTGACTCTAATGAGTAAGTGTGAATTGCGATTGCAGACAAAGTGGCAGTGGCCATCCTGGCGGCGGTGATGGCCGCTCCCACGCAGACCCTGATCATGGGCGGCCCCCTGCGCAACGTCAACGCGGATTGAGCGCCACCACTGCCGACGCATACTGTAAGGACCATCCGTAGGTGCTAAGTTTTTAGAGGTGTTGCAACTGTACGACGACGATTATTAATCGACTCGATTGGCATACCGCGCAATTTCAGGTCGTCATACTGCGCTCATCGTCTCGATACATACATGATCGCTTCAACTATTTCTATAAGAGGCAGGGAATTATATGCAAGCTCGTTTTCTGTCACTAAGGCCTTGGAAAGCTTTTAGAAAGGTGATTCACATTAAACGAATTTTTATTTTATAATTATTTATGAATATACTTTGTTATTTTTAATTACCTGCTATGTTCTTTACTGTTATTGTTTTTTTGTAGGTCTTAATTATTGATTTTACGCTATAATAAACTTTAGTACGACTTATTCCAATATAATTATGAAGTATTTAACTTGAGTTTCATTTGCTAAATAACATTAGAGACTACGTCCTCTTTGTAAAATACCATATATAATGCAGATATCGTAAACAGAAAACAACAAAAAAAACGCATTCACGACCATTAACCCTTACGGGGTAGTCAGAGGTTCAGGTTTCCATCTCCGCAATTGCGAAGATAGTAATTCTACGGACACCTCGAACCCACGTGTTGACCAGATAGTTAGTACTCAATGTGACAGTTGGTCAGCCATGTCGCCATTTACAAGCACTAACTATTACCTGTTCGACGAACAGGTAGGTTTCCTCACAATGTTTTCCCTCACCGTATGATTCGATGCATTTCGTAATGTGTTTTTATTATCGTAAACAGGACATCATGTTATTGTTTTTTGCCATTCTAAGGGAAAGATTTTATCAGCATTATTTATTATTACATTGTACCTACTTCTCTATGGACTCCGATTACCAAGGGAGTGCTAAAAACACGTACGAAGTTTTAAAAAGGCTTGACCGCTAACGGACACTGAATGATGAGCATCTAGACCTATACAACAACATTTTATCAACGAAAATATTATTCATTAGATTAGGCAGTAAAGACTTCGGCGACAACTCTACCGCTGACTACATGGTAAAAAGGAGGAGAAGGTTCGATTTGGGAGTACGCGAATCCTTACGGAGGGAACACACGAAAGTGTAGTATTATTATTATGACGAAGTATTATTTAACGATATGATCGTTTGACAATGACACTATTGCTACATAAATCAAAGTATGAAATGGTATGAAATGAAGTAAACGGACACAAGGCACACGCAAGCTTAGTGTTATTTTTAGGCATTTCACAAACGTATCGTTTCTGAACTTCGCAGCCCTCTGCTGTGTATATAACTGTTGTAGTTTATTTGTTAGAAGAGCAATCAGAAGGTATTTCTCATAGCGAAATGGATGCTTTCGTGCCCTATATGGAGAAGCATTGTTTATATTCGTTCTTTCGGGTAATCGGTATTTTTATTCTACGTAGAGTAATCACAGGTTTATATGGCCATTTCGCATGAAGCATTGAACTAAATAAAAAACCTCGCCATTTACTGCTCTTACTACTACTTATTGCGAGAAATAGGTTTCCTCTAGATGTTGCCTTCACAGCAGTTGTTCCATTGTGCTATTTTATTTTTTATTCCATAAATGTACACGGAAATTTTATATTTTTTCTTCCACTGGTACATTGAGGTGGGGATTGTATTTACTAGTTCAAAGGTAACCAACCAACAACTCCATCACTAGACTACACAGAACTCATACACATAAAATCAAAATGACAACTTCTCACCAATGTTTTATACGACATCACACACCTTATGGTAAACCAAGAGCAAGAGGATATTATGTCTCCAAGGTTCTGTCCACTTCAAGAGAGATTAAAGGAAGGTTTCACCAATCGTCTTCATTACCATGACATATTAGGCTGATTGCGAGAATACAACTTGTAATCGTTCATGTTCATACATTCTCCTTTCATTAGGCGCACTCAAGATTGATGCTTCGCAGGGTATGTTGACGGACGTGCTGCTGAACCAGCCGAAGGACCAGCTGCGCCACATGAAGAGATACGCCCTCGCGAATGAATACCTCGACGACCCACCTAAGAAAATTCTTCTCATTTTCGCGCCAGAGGTCAATATGAGAATAGGTATGTGTTTAGATGCATTCACGACGAAGATAAACCGTAAATCCCTTCCAGGTTAGTCAAAGGTATTCAGAGTCACTGAACATGGTGATGGTCTTTGGTCACTCGAACCCTACTGATATAACCCCCCCTTACAGATAAGTTGAGGCTGGTGAAAAACTTTATAAAGCACTACGGAGTGATGGTTGTCAATAGGGCGAGTATCAAGAGCCATTGCGAGAAGGTAAGTCTGTACTAAATTGCCATATCACAACATTACGCCACTGCAGTAAGAAATGTGGTACTACTGGTGTTGAACCTAAATTGAAAAAAAACTGTGTAGCTCTGATAAGAGTCTAAGGAAGAACATTTGGCTCTTTAACCCCAACAACAGGCTGAATGGACGAAAAGTTCTTTTAGTCTTTATTTAGTTCACACTTTCAAGGATTATGGATTCGTTACATACGCTAAGGAGTGAGTTGTATACGGGTACATCGTTTTGTCAGTGCATTCGTTTGCACAAAGGTACACTTTACGTTCTTGTTGTTCCAACATTTAGAAGTCACACAGGCCAGTGTGTTTGTAAAGGGTCCGGTTTGTATCCGCAGATGTTCGGCCAACAAGAGGCCACCCCGGGACTGTTCGCGCAGACAGTAAAAGCGATCACATTCAGGAATCCGGTGATGAGCAGCGGCTGGATCATGTACGGTGCGTCTACGCTTGAAATTATCATTTACTGGTTCTTAACTTAAATAGAAGGAAAGTGTTTTTTTTTAATTCTTTTATAAGCCATTCACGATTAACGTTATGTCGGCTCAAGTACAAACACTGATGCCATGGCGATTGCACTTGTTATTCAGTCGCCATCAACGCCGCCAGCCACTACAACAGAAGAAAAACGAAGTCGAAGCTCCTATTCTGCTCCTCTTTATTCTTCGGTTCCAGTCGAGGATCCAAATACAATCCCAAAGCAAACATACCAGTTTGGCATCACAATTAACTAAATATTCGACCGAAAATAATTTTTTGCATTTTCAACTTCACTGAGCTGCTGACTTTGTTGGCAAACCATAGACGACTGAAGGAAGGTGTTGGTTTAAACAATCATTAAACGATAGAAAATTGGACATAATAACACAAATGAAACGTGCTAAGATATTTATTTGATAGTTTCATGCTCAGGTCGGTATTTTTGCAATACATTTAATTAATTTCCAGACGGAGCTAATCTCGTGAGATATTAAAATGTTTTTAAGGTACATTGGGAAAGATTTCCTAAGAAAGTAATTGAGATTTGCATTACAAGTGCTATAATGGCGGATTGGTGATGGATTCACCAGCCGTGTACAGACTGCTCACTAAAACTTCGGGTTGTCTGTTTGTTTAGACTACCCCTGCACGAGCGAAGAGGCGCGGGGACTGAACCGGCGCGGGGTGCTGCCCACGTACACGGTGGCCTTCGTGCCGGCGGGGGGCAGTCCGCAGGAGACGCCCGACCACTACACGCGCTACCGGAAGCCCCTCGAGCACGACTGCGAGAACCTCCGGAACATCTACAAGCACACTCTCATCGTAAAACACTTCATATATATATTATTAGTCAGCCATTATTTGATATTATTAAAGAACCTATAATCACCGTCCATTTATACGGAGTTCTAAGTAGCAAACTATGTAGATATGAACTAAAATATTAGATATCCGTGATCTGTACTTAGCTACATATCTACAGGGAGGGAACTGGATGTCAAGGCTCACTACCCCACGAGGGGGATGTGAGTGCATGTTGATGAGCAATCACCTAACTCTCGTTAAAAGGAAATAGAGGTGCCCGAGAGCAGCGGCGACGACGGATCGCAGTCGGAGTCGTTGGAGGGGCTGCTGTTCAAGACGTGCTGCCGCAAGATCAGCGCCGTGCGGCGGGGCCTCGCGTGCGCGCCACACAACGCGGTGCACGGCCACGCCATGAGCCCCGGCTTCTTCCGCGTGCTGCTCGTGGGGCCGCCGGGCTCAGGCCGCCACGTGCAGGCCAGGATGCTCAGCCAGGTCTTCGGCATCGTTGTGGGTGAGACACTTGTTCCGTTCTATATTCTTCTGAAGGCTGCATTTCAGTGTTATAGTTTGTAGGCTTTCCCAATTTCATTGCAAAATCGTTGATTATTGAGAACATCGTGAAGATGTCGATCTATCACTTGTTTAGCTAATAGTCAGAACGATTCATGCGAAAGATTATTCTCCACCATTGCGCATTTGTAGTTTGGTGCAAAGCGGCCTCTTTAAGACGTCTAGTGTCCACCCTATTCCTAATCCAGTGTAGGACGTGCCCATTAGCTTGTTTCCTGTGCGATGTGCTAAACGTTTTGTTGTGTTGCGACGGCGTGGTGTGGAGCAGTGCGCTTCGCGGACCTGTACTACCAGACGCTGGCGCGCTCGGACGAGCTAGGCCAGAGGCTGCGCAAGTCCGGCCCCCTGCCGCCCATCAAGTGCCAGATGGTGAAGGAGCGCCTCCTGGCCAAGGTGACCGCTTTCAATACGACATACCCTTCGCGACCGCTACTTAGATGTACCATTTCCATTCATTTCCGCAAATGGTAGGTATGTATGTATGCTCATTACTAGTCAGAACCAACCCAGTCTGCGGTAGTCTGGTCTGGTGTTCCGTACTTTTGACTAATCCGAAGAATAGGCAGATTTCCTATTGTTGAATTGACACACCATAGTAGTATTATACTACGGTAGTTGTGCTGTGTCCCATAATGACATTTAATTAATGTCCGTACATACATAGCCATTTTGGAAATATATGTAAAGGCAATGTGTACAATGCAAGTGATTCTATACAATGTCTAGGCAATGACTCGTATGAAGCAAAGTTCATTTAATAAACTTTGTTATATTTCGCCTAGGCAATATCTCAGCAATGTATAGAATAGTGATTGAATAAAAGGCAATGCATGTAAGGGTTTTGTCTAAATGCATATCACAAACAGACAACGCTGTACCTGTAATTTGACCGTAATTACAATAAATACAATCCAAATAGTTCACACATAGCCTGGTCGTCTGGAACAGAATGTATACAATCACTAGGCATCTTATGCAATGCTTTATTACATTGTCTATAGCATATACATAGTTGTTTGACTCTTACTACTCTGTGGAATCATATTTTTAGTGCTAATTATTGCTACCATCTGACCCATACTACTATTTATAATTATTGAAATATTGTTGAAGGACTGCGTAACCAAAGGATGGGTGTTGATTGGTTTCCCCACGAATGCCGTCGAGTTTCAATCTCTGCAACAAGGGCCCAATGCACCCAACCGGTAACTGCTACTCACTCATACGTATGCACGTAGTCTCCGAACAGTAGTGTGCAGGTTGTTCGAATAAAAGGTTCAGATAAGTTTCCGTGATTCCACTGTGGGGAAGAAGTCAACAATTTTGAAAAGTTGATGATCTTATCATAATCTGATTATGTATTAGACTAACAAGACAAATTAATAATACGTGTATTCATATTTTTTTTAGATAAATCTTCTTTCTTTCATTATTCTACACGGGGGCATAGCGAGGCCTTAGGATGTCCTTTGCACCTTTGGGGTGCCTTTGGACTGCAACACGACAACATTTTTCGTTGTCCGAACATTTAGTCTTTCATTTTGATACTTCAGGGTGATAATACTGCAGATTGACAAGAAGGTTTGCAAAGAGAGGTTGGCGGGGAAAGGCGTGGATTGGTGCACGGGCAAAGTAGAGCCCCTGGGCGCCAATCCCAGAGTGATGCCGGTCCTCCCGGGCTTAGAGATGAACGAGGATCTAGATTCCTACGTAAGTGCTGGAGGTTTTTGTAGGCGCTTATTTAAGAACTGCAGGTGTCACGTTCACTTCTTGAGGATCCGTCGAACGCTTTTTGTTAGTTCAGGAGAAGAATAAACGCAACGTGAGGAAAGCAATCCCTCTGAACTATACTCTATACTATACTATATCTTATACTAAACTATTTAACAATATATACCTAAAGCAAATGGAACCTTTTAGGTTGTGTTGTGAGTGAAGATTGCGAAGGGCCAACGGCTGTATTTCGTAGTTAGCTATAACGTCGAACTATGACATTGATGTCCGTATTTCAATGTTATTTGATTGGCTATTGTTTTGTTCCTCTGCAGCTGGACAACTACTTCTCGGAGACTCTGGCGGAGTTGCGAGCTCTGACCTTGAAATTTGCCACCACCGTGAACGCCGACGCGGACGTTGGTAAGCGATACCTATCTAATAAATGTTGCACTACACTATTTACTCAGAAAAACGCGTGCTTGTTTATCATGTCTCGCGATAGCTAGGACGACCACTACGCGATTCTTTTTCACATTTCCCATTATACGTTTGTCAATTTGATGTCATTCATCCAATGCATGAAATGCTTAACCGTCAAGGCATGTTCTTTTCAATCTCAATCACTACATTTTCTCGAGAAAACAATTCTTTATGCATCGTCTTTAATCTTCTTTCCTCTTATCTTTACTATAATATTGCATTACTACTACTCTTGGTTCCAATGACGTATCTGAATAATATGTAAAGACAGTCACAGGTCTAAAGTTGATCCTTAATTCTACGTGTTTTTTTATTAGTGTACTGTGCGGGTGTATTTACAACTAGGTCAGCGGAGTAGGTCCGTTGAGACAGACTCTTCTAAATAAAATGTATAGTTAGCAATATCGTATTTTGTTATACCCAATATACCACATTGCTGCCGCCAACTATTTATATTAATAGCAGTAGATCAATATATTAAGTTGGTGTGAATCGGTCGTCAGGACAGCGCATGTAATGCTGGACGCAGTAAGCGCCAAGCTAGCTAACTGGCCATTCCATCATAAATACCATGCTCAGTAGGCCTCATTTTACTTGTGATACAAGCCTTGAGAGGTGAATGGAAGTAGTCGTATTAATTTTTCCCAAATTACTTTAGAAAATGTGGCAGTGGCAATACAATCGGCTGTTATAGCGGCCTCGGAGCACGTCTTGACGTCTGGCAACACCCCTATACGGAATGTCAATGCGGAGTGAACGGCGTAGCCAGACTATTAAGTTTATATATTGAGGTTTTCAATAAAAAGTCGAAAATAATTAAACATTTTTTTTATTTTGGTGACGAAATCGTCATTAAATCATTCTTTTAATAGCTAATAATAATTAAGCTAACATTGCAGTCTCAAAGAGTTGAAATTGAGGATCTCAGTTGATTATCCACTTCCACGGGGGAAGACTGCACACTGGATGCGACCGAACCCTTACAATCACATCTCGCACGTAACGTTTAACTTAAAAAAAGAAATGCATCTTTATACACAACTCGACCTGCGAAATCACTTCACTGAAGTCCAGTTCCGCTTTCCGAGGCACTCACTCGCACACAATAAATATACACAGCACCCTCGAGAGACTAGTGGCTTATAGCTCGTCCTTGAACTCGTCGTCGGCGGGGGCGCCGGGCGGGGGCGCGCCCTGCCCCTGGTACAGCTTGGCCACGATGGGCTGCACGATGTCCTCGAGCGCCTTCTTCTGCTTCTTGTACTCGTCCGCCTCGGCGTCCTGGTTGTCCTCCAGCCACTTGATGGACGCGTCCAGCGCCTCCTCCATCTTCGCCTTCTCATCCTCCGACAACTGTCAACAAAGCAACAAGTTCATTACGCGACTCAATAATTGCTGCACATATTGTACTAAAGTACCATAAACATGTCTAATGTAAATGTAACTATAAATTTGTATCTGCGAGCAAGCTAAATGAGGCAGTATTGAAACTGACTAGCCCTACAGGTTTCAGTGAATCTGAAAGGCATCAGTTAGAATGTTGAAGGCATGTGTAGTTAGTTACCTTGGCGCCGAGCTTCTCCTTGTCCTGCAGCTGGTTCTTCATGGTGTAGGCGTAGCTCTCGAGCTCGTTCCTGGCCTCGACGCGCTCCTTGAGCCGCTTGTCCTCGTCGGCGAACTTCTCGGCGTCCTTGATCATCCGCTCGATGTCCTCCGGCGTGAGGCGGTTCTGGTCGTTGGTGATGACGATCTTCTCGCGGTTGCCGGTGCCCTTGTCCTCGGCCGACACTTGCAGGATGCCGTTGGCGTCGATTTCGAAGGTCACCTCGATCTGCGGGATGCCCCTGGGCGCGGGCGGGATGCCGGTGAGGTCGAACTTGCCGAGCAGGTGGTTGTCCTTGGTCATGGGCCGCTCGCCCTCGTACACCTGGATGGTGACGGTGTGCTGGTTGTCGCTGGCGGTGGAGAAGATCTGGGACTTCTTGGTGGGGATGACGGTGTTGCGGGGGATGAGCTTGGTCATGACTCCTCCGACGGTCTCGATGCCCATGGTGAGGGGGTTCACGTCGAGCAGCACGATGGCGTCCGTGTCCTGCTCCCCGCTGAGCACTCCGGCCTGCACGGCGGCCCCGTAGGCGACGGCCTCGTCGGGGTTGATGCCGCGGGAGGGCTCCTTGCCGTTGAAGAACTCCTTCACCAGCTGCTGCACCTTGGGGATGCGCGTGGAGCCGCCCACCAGCACGATCTCGTCCACGTCCTTCTTGTTCATGTCGGCGTCTTCGAGCACCTTCTGCACTGGCTTCAGGGTGGATCTGAACAGGTCCATGTTGAGCTCTTCGAACTTGGCCCTGGTGAGGGTTTCCGAGAAGTCATCACCCTCAAAGAAGGACTCGATCTCGATCTTGACCTGGTGGCTGGAGGACAGCGCTCTCTTGGCCTTCTCCACTTCTCGCCTGAGCTTCTGCACGGCGCGGTTGTCCTTCCTGATGTCCTTGCCCTTCTTCTTCTTGTACAGCTTGATGAAGTGCTCCATCACCCGCTGGTCGAAGTCCTCTCCGCCGAGATGGGTGTCGCCGTTGGTGGCCACCACTTCGAACACGCCGTTGTCAATGGTGAGCAGGGACACGTCGAAGGTGCCGCCGCCCAAGTCGAACACAAGGACGTTCTTCTCCCCCTCCTTCTTGTCCAGGCCGTAGGCGATGGCGGCGGCCGTGGGCTCGTTGATGATGCGCATCACGTTGAGGCCAGAGATGGCGCCCGCGTCTTTGGTGGCTTGTCTCTGAGCATCGTTGAAGTAGGCTGGCACGGTGACCACGGCGTGAGTGACTTTCTTTCCAAGGTAGGCCTCGGCCGTCTCCTTCATCTTGGTGAGGACCATGGCGGAGATCTCTTCTGGGGCAAACACTTTGTCTCCCTGGGAGGTCTTGACCGAGATGTGAGGCTTGCTGTTCTTCTCAATCACCTTGAAGGGGAAGAACTTGACATCGTGCTGGACGGTGGCATCGCTCCATTCCCTACCAATGAGACGCTTGGCATCAAACACTGTGTTCTCAGGGTTGGTTGTCAGCTGGTTCTTGGCAGCGTCACCAATCAGACGTTCACCATCTTGTGTGAAAGCCACATATGAAGGGGTGATACGGTTACCCTGGTCGTTGGCAATGATTTCTACTCTTCCATTTTTGTACACTCCAACACTGCAAGAAAAAAGGTTATTAGTTTAGTGAATATATCGTAAATGGACATTATTTACAACTAAATTAAGGTCTCAAACTCATTATTATGTCATTACTTAAGGTGTATACACCAATTACCATAAGTAATTAATTAATATCATTATCATTACATAAATTAGGACATATAGAGATTATTTCAAATCACAACTGATTTCAATCTTCATCAAAGCAATTTTAAAAGTATAGAGTAATCAAAGTCAAAAGTCAAAGTCAAAAGTCAAAGTCAAATGTTTTTATTCAACATAAGTACAAGTACAGTACATTCATTGAAAGTCAAAACATTTGCCTGACACTGGTTGTCTCTTATCATTGAAATTCTACCGTTGGTTCGGAAGCCCTGGCTCGGAGAAGAACCAACAAGAAACTCCGGCTTTCAGGATTTTTTGCCCAGTGCCATTTACAAAAACAGATTTATAAAGAAACATAATTTACTTTGCACATATAGCTTAGATGCACTCATTGCCAACCCTGAGCATCGGCAAGGTAGTCTCCGACCGCGTAGTAAGCGCCCCGGACTAGTCGGCCTCTAACTATAGTCTTAAATTTAGGCAAGGGCAATCGCGTAATCCAGTCCGGTAAATGATTATAAAAACGCACGCAATTTCCAATAAAAGATTTCTTGACCTTTTGAAGCCTCGAGGGCGCCACATACAGCTTATGTTTGTTCCTAGTATTAATTTTATGAACATCACAGTTTCTTCTAAAAATATTTATATTTTTATGTACATAAATGACACAATCATATATGTACTGAGCAACAACCGTCAAAATATCAATTTCTTTAAATTTTTCACGAAGTGACTCTCTGGGGCCCATTCTATAAATGCAGCGAACAGCCCTCTTCTGCAAAACGAATATTGTGTTTATGTCAGCAGCACAACCCCACAGCAAGATGCCATAAGACATAATGCTATGAAAGTAGCTGAAATAAACAACCCTAGCCGTGAGCTCGTCCGTGTATTCCCTAATCCGTTTAACAGCATATGCCGCGGAACTAAGTTTTTTAGATAAAACGCGAATGTGGTCTCCCCACTGCAGCTTTGAATCTAAAGTTATCCCTAAGAAGACAGTAGTATTAATTTTATCTATTTTCTCATTATTTATTATTAGATTGGTTTCGACACCATTAACATTTGGCAAAGTAAATTTAATACATTTTGTTTTATTATTATTAAGAACTAAATTGTTATATTGAAACCATTGAACTACATCTCCTATCACCGAGTTTACTTTTTGCGACTCATCAATTTTCCTGCTAATTTTAAAGATTAGGGATGTGTCATCAGCAAAAAGGACCATCCTGCACCTATTTTTAGTTACAAAAGGTAAGTCATTTATGTATACTAGGAAAAGAAACGGACCTAATATTGAACCTTGAGGCACCCCCATCTGGACTGAACGACCCGACGACTGCTCCAAACCAATAGTTACTTTTTGTACTCTATTACTTAAATATGATTTTATTACATTTAGTGAATTATTTTTAACTCCATAATACTCTAATTTTCTTATTATTATATCATGTCGGACACAATCGAACGCTTTAGAAAGGTCACAGAAGATACCAAATGCATCCTGTGACCGTTCCCAGTCATCAAAAATCCCTTTTATTAATTCTACACCAGCATCAGTGGTGGACAAACCCTTTGTGAAGCCAAATTGTTTAGAATGAAGCAGTCCGTTCAAATTAAAATGGTACAACATCTGATTTAACAAGATTTTCTCGAATACTTTACTTAATGCTGGTAGCACGGATATTGGACGGTAATTAGATGGGTCCAAGGTACTACCAGACTTATATATCGGTGTTACTCTACTTAGTTTCATTAAATCAGGGTACGAACCTGATTCTATCGAGGCATTGAAAACCGATGCCAGATAAGGTGCCAACAAGTCAATAATAACACTAATTGTTTTGACCGAGTGTCCAAACAGATCTACAGTTTTTTTCTTACTGAAAGTTTTGAATGTTTTTATTATTTCTAATGGAGTTGTAGGCCTAAAACGGAACTCACCATCACAACACGGGGCCGATAACGCAAGCAGATTGCAAGCCTTCTCAGCGCAACTGTTTAGTGAGCTGGATGTCATCAAAGGGAGGTTTCCAAAATATTCTTCAAAACATGAAGCAACATCTGCTTCGCCACATACAATTTTATTATTAAGTGTCAGCTTTAGATTATTTTGATTATATGTTTTAACTCTACCAGTTTCAGATTTAATGACATCCCACGTTTCCTTGATTATATTTTTAGATTTGAGTATTTTATTCCTAATATACAGCGACTTAGCCTGGACACAAACGTTTTTGAATATCTTTGAATACAATTTTACATAGTTTCTAAAAGTTACACTAAAGTTTGTTGTTTTTTCTTCATACAATCGATACAATTTTGTCCTACTAACATGGATACCCGGTGTTGCCCAATCACTAAACTTTTTCCTTGAATTTATATTTAAAGTTTTTGGAATAAAAACAGATTTATGTTCCCCATTAATTAGATCAAAAACTGTTTGGAACATTTTGTTAGGACAGCTACTGTGTATATTAAACAATCTTAATTTGTTGTTAATTTGTTCTCTAAAACGCTCCAAACGCCGTTCAGTTACCGGAATACAAGTTATAAGCTGAGAATTAATAGAATATATATTTTTGTTAAACGAAGCTAACAGGCCACTGTGATCAGACCTCAAAATATTAATAATTTTGCTGCTGTTTGGGTTCTCATTACTGAATATATTATCAATACATGTAGCAGAATGGCTGGTCACCCTTGTTGGGCTTTCAAATATTCTATCCAACCCAAAAGACCAGAACAAATTTAGAAGTCTAGTAGCCCGTGTCGAGGACTCCAAAAGATCAACATTGAAATCACCACAAAAGATTATGGTCTTATTAGATTTACACAGCCTAAGCAATACCATTTCTAAAATTTTCTCAAAGACGCAGAAGTCGCCATTAGGTGGCCTATATAAGCAACAAACAATGAATGCATCTGCCTCCACACAGCACATTTCTACTATTTTTTCTACACTTTCTGAGATTATATCATTGCGAACCTTATTTTTAATACTTTTATGCATAATTATCATAGAGCCACCGTGTATTGAATTTTCACGGCAAAAAGAACTAACAATATTATGATTTTTAAAATTATATATTAATTCATATTCTTTGGCCCAGTGTTCACAAATACAAAATACATTTATATTATTATTATTTAAAAATAATTCAATTTCTAATTCCTTACCAGCTATGCTTTGAATGTTCTGATGAACAACACTAAGACACTGTGTGGAGTTAAGCTGTGCACAAGTTTCATTTCTGATGCAAGGGGAATCCTCTTTTGTCAAATAACTTAATTTAAATTAATATTTGCAACCTCTTCCTTTGAAGAGATGCATAAATCAAGCCCAAAAGGGGCAATGTCAGAGGCCAGTGAATTGGCTTGGTCAAAACTAAAATAAAATTGTAGCATTTCAGCTACTTGTTTTTTTACAACTATTGTTGAGATAGTAAGTATCTCCAGTAAAATATAATTTGTTCTTTAAAATACAATTTGTATCTATTAATTCAATATTATTATTATGCACTGAAATAGTGTGCATAGTCTGATTTAATATATACCTATATTTATTTTCTGCCGGGGTCAATGTCTTAGAATAAGGCAAGGTACACAGAATTATACGTTTAATATGCTTTTGAATTATTAAATTATCTATATGTTTAATTAATCTATGTTTATTTAGATTCCCCCTGCGACAACACATGAGAAGCAATGTCATATTAGATTCTAACCTAGTTCTCAATATATTGTCAATTAAGTTGTCAAAATCAGCTCCTGGTAGGCAATTGTTGTAAATTGCCGTATTTGAAAGTTCACTTCTCACCATTACACCGATATTTTTAACCATTTCATCACCATAAATGTGAACTAATTTATGATTTAACTTTTTATTTAAATTAAGTTGTTTGGGTGATGAACATTTAGTACCTTTCTTAGAGCTGGCCATAGAAACCTGTGACACATCGGCACAAGGACATCCTGCAGCCACAAGTGAATCAAAACGCTCCTGGTTTTCCCTACAAAGTTTTAGGAGCTCATCCATCTCCTTAGTATACTGGGCAATATCTGCCTGAGAACTCTCATAACTTTGAGTCACAGCACTCAATTCACCCTCAAGCAGAACTACTTTCTGGTGAAAAGCCTGTATCTCACAGTCATGCCTACTACTAGTTAGTTTGTGGTGAATGTAAAGTGATTTTAGTTTATTATTTATATTATTATTTATATAGGATTTTTTATTACCTACACAAAGATAAGTTTTATTTATTAATTTATTTAACTTTCTTAACCTTTTCCTACAATTTCTTGATAAAGGGGTGGCAGAAGCACTGAAGTCGGTCTTCATGACAAGGCGTTGATACTGATGGTTAGCTTCTGCGGATTGTAGTCTCCTCACCTCCGTGTTAAGGGATCTCACCATTTCTTCGGACTCGCGCAGGGCCAACTTCAGTTGTGAGATCTGCAACAGGGCATCTTCATACTCCAAACCGCACTGATGGAAACCAGCCAGAGCACCGCGCACATAGTCCCGTTCTGCCACCACCTCTGCTAACTCACGATCTTTCAATACCAATTCGGACTTTAACCTAGTGTTTTTCTCAACTATAAGTAACACTTCCTTCTCGCTATCCTCGTGCTCCGAGATTAGTCCGGAACACTTGTCCTTAGTAGCTTGAAGTTCACTAAGGGTGTTTTTGAGTTTTATTTCTAGTTCACGAATGGTTTGAGACCGAGTATTCATTTTATAAGTCGCCATTAAGGTAGACAAGATAATAAATAATTGTACGTTGAATTGATATTTTGCTAAGGTTATTTCTAGTAGATTAAAGTAGGAAACGAGAAAGAAATGCACCACACTACAATTATACCACGAATATTTAGTACAATTATACGTTTTTAGCAATTATATGAGAGAGAACTTTCAAATACACTCAACGGTAACAGATATTTTAAGTTGATCAAAAACACTATAATATCAATATAATTTACACTTAAAACACTAAAACACGGTTTACTATTAGCTTATTTTGGTTTATATAGTCTCAAAATACTCAGAATGAGCATATAAACAATTAAATATCAATTAAAAAGTTAGAGCTGATTTTGACGTTACAAAGGTTTTTTTTTTTTTTTTAATCCATCAAATAAGATTGAATCTACAAGCTCAATATGAGTTTCTGCTTGGTATCATAAGTTAGCAGATGGATGAAACTCACCAAGAGTAAGTGGTTCCCAAGTCAATGCCGATGACAGTGCCAATGTCCTTGTCCTTCTCCTTCTTGTCCTCCGCGCAGACGGCGGCCACGACGCACGCTAGCGCCACTAAGCTCCACCGCATTCTGGTGATACTATACACTCTGGAAAAAAATCAAAATTCATTAATTATACTGAATAAATAATGGAAGTTGGCAAAGAATAGGTCAGGGAATAGTTTTGGGGCTACAGTATTTAGACAAGAGACATATATTTAGACATGTGCAAAATTTCAGTAAATGAATAAAAAGCAGCACTTTTGGCTGAAATATATGATATAGTAAGTATTTTAGAATAAATAAGGTTACCCCTGCGATATATTAATGTTATAAGTTAAGTAGTTGCTTAGCACCCGATAGGGAACTGAGGGGAACCTTAACCTACAAGTGGGTAATCAAGATCGAGGCCACGTAAGTCACCACGTCATCAGCCAACTATTCAGGAGTCAATGCTCGGACCGGCGAATCATTAACAAACAGGCAAAGAAATAGTAACGGGAAAGTTTTATAGGTCGCCGCGCTCACGGCTAACTGTACAGCAGATCGCCGGCATGATGACGAACGCCCACGATAACGATCGAGAACTTTCTATCCAAACCCAAAATATTCTAAAATACATAGTGGATAATGATTTAATATAATGTTTCAGTATCGACAAGGCACAATATTTAACTTTAACTTATTCCAATAAGACTTATTGACAGAATAAAAAAATCTTATCGCTTTGAAGAATTCAACTCGATGGATGAAATTATTTGACAGAAATTTCGGTTAAATAACTAATTCAGACAAGAAATATTTGTGAATACTTACAGATAAATGTATTGAAAACCTCTTCCTAATTAAAATAATTTCACTATCACGTTAATTTCTTTTAGATTGCTCACTCAAGTTTCTTCTAAATTGATCACGCTCGTTCACTTCTGATTTTCTTGACAAGACTGAAGTTTAACAAGCCGCCGCAGCTATTATTTAGCGCTGGTGTCGATCGTGGTCAGTTACTATTGGTCGATTTACCGCTGACGTATGCAATAGTATTTTGTCATTGGTCCAAGTCTAACGATTTGTAACTACGTGATTGGCCCACGTTAATTATTGGCACATAGAGCTTTTGGCGTGTGTTTCAAATATATTTACGTGCTAGAATTTCATAACTATAAAGTACGTTTTTATCGTTATTTCATCATAAAATAATGAAACATCACTAGATTATTACAGATTTCAAATCAGAAGTGTCTTAACATGTACTTTACGGAAGAATAAACTCTATAATCTATTTAATATCTGGTGTTTGATTTCGTCAATTACAGGTATTGTAAAACAAATTGAGCACAATGTATTATTAGTTTTGGTGTCAAACATGAACCTGTGAAAAGTAGTTATAATTACGGGTTTGGACAATTTCAAATGTTACATTCGTCTCAATTACCGCATACAATGTTTATATCCTAATAATAAGTTTAGATATCTTCAAGAATCTGTCTAATCCAGACTTCAGAGTAGTTAATACAGATATTAACCGAGTCAATTATTAAATAACCTACCTACCTATTAAAATAACAAAATAATTCAAATAAATAATCTACCTACATGACACTTCAGTCGATGATCTCTGCCCATTCCTCTGTAGGTAAAACTGCGTGATGTATATGGATATATGTTTTTTAAAATTAGGAATCTAGTAGTTAACAATGTTTGTGTGGGATGGGGACGGCTAGTCGAAAATTCGAGGCACTAACTTTATCTCACGTTTATCATAGATAAAAATACAGATAAAAATCGTAAAATCTATTTGTACAACTTTATATCTGTAATCCCCCAAAAGGTGCAAATTAAATTTCTAACCAATGCTTAGTGTACATAGTTTATACATAGATCTTCATAGAATGAAAATATAGTGAACAGCTAACATTAGACAATATATTTTAGTCGCTTTAAATGGTATGTCAAATGGAACCCAACTGTAAGCATACTAAACAGTCCAAGCTCAACGCATACATACACATACTGCCGCTTTTACATCCCTAACAGGGTAGGCAGATACTCGCCATCTAGAACGATCCTGACAATTCTCTCTCGCCTCAGTTACATACACCCATTAACCTTCTTTACGTATGCTTTTCTGTTCTATTGAACATGCTAGGCACTCCTGCCTGAAGGGAAATGTCTCCAAATTGACCTAACAAAAGGGGACCTATAATCATACGTCATGATGACGTAACCCAAATCACAGTTACTGAGAGTCGAAGCCAACGACCTTTCGATAAAAACTCATTGATAAGAAAACTTTCGTGGCAGTTTTTCTCGAAGCATCGCGAAATTTCTTTGCATTCTATTTTGCAATTTGCATAATGCTGCAGCACTGTAATGAAATCTAAGAATGCCTATTCTATACTAGAGTGAGCATGCTTTTTCTATAGAAACTGAACATGGTTTATAAACTAGTCTGCAGTTAGAAAATAACGACAGTACCTAACTATGGCAATAACTGTCTCCTACTAGTCTGGGACGTAAAAGAATGCTGACTAGGTGCCGTTCTTTCCGGAATGTCGTAGGAGGCGACTAAGAGACTAGTGGACTGTCACCAACACAACCTAAATATTTATGCTAACAATTGAGGAGACATTATCTTGCCTTCAAGGTTATGTCCGCCCCGAAAGGGATTAAAGGACGTAAATGTGTATGACTAAGTAGTAACCCTAAAATTTTGTTACACATTTATCTTCAAGGACAGGTTTATAAGGAAAAGTTTCTTTTGATATGTAATAGCTAGTACAGTATTCTTATATCTGTGGTAATAGTACCCGATCCTTGGTTACTTGTATCATTCTCTTCATAGCCTTCGTTACTTGTGTTGCTATGCAACAATGGGCAGAGATTACATTCTTCTTTTTATATTTTACTCGACACCTTGTTCTCAGCGTGAAAGGCGCTACGCTTTCACTATTCCTACAGTTCATTTTCCTGTTTTATTATTGGTCGTGATCGATTATTGTGAATAAAGACTATTGATGTTGGCAATAATATAATATTATTACATTGATCAACGGTAGCTAGCCGTTCACCCAATAAATTAATTGAATCCTAATCACCTCTTACGAAATTTTGTAAAGATTGAAAGTTGGTATTTTATTTAGGTCAATTAAAAAACCATTTTTCAGATATATATTTTTATTTATAACTCAGTTCTTATAAACGTCTAAACAGCTATTATCATCAATTTACTAATTACACTAAATCGAACTAAACATTAGCACCGTTTAAACATTCTCTTATATTTACCCAATGAAAATCATTAACAATTAATGTTAGGTATAGTCACAACAATTAAATTCTAAAACTAATTTCATCAACTATGCATGGTTTCTTTACTTACAGTACTGATATCATGATCAGAATATATGCTTGTATATTCGAGACAGAACACTATTTGAAACAGATTTTTACTAAAAGATGCAAAGGTAATGTAAATAGCACAACTACAAATAAAAACATTTCAGACATGTCTGTTATCCTTGTGGCATAATTTGTCGTCAGTGACCACCACTGAAATATCACTTTTCACCTCGTTGCCAGTACCCAACGTGATAACTTTTAGATGCTGACTATCACCTGTGCTCACGCTTATTGTACAGATAAATCATTGGCAAATGGGTTTTACGTCGTTTTCTAAAAGTAAACTATATATTGCCATATCCAACCTCTAATCAAACACATCAATCCTTCCCTGCCACATTCTTAAGCATCACGATGGTCAAACGAATGTGATCAGAAGTTCGCGGGTCCACCTCCGTAAGTGAAGTTGAGTAAGTAACATATGGCCACATCGAACACCAGTTAGGTAACCATAGAGACAGGCTTGTTGACTTGTAAAAGCCATGACTATATTGCCTGTCTCCAATAATAGGCACAATAGGCATGACTAGTTACTAGCTAATTAAGTTTTGTTACGTAGTTCCGAAGTTGTAGTGAGCAACGACTTGTAAGTTTGGCATCCGAGTACTTATATGTAAGTATGACTGTCTATGGCATAACGGTACATTAAAACCTATATAAAGATTTCCTTATAAACCTATATCCCGTGAAAACAATACATTTTCTTCTTAAGAGCTATAGTTTCATTTCTGCGCCAACAATCGCAGAACCAGCGGCGTCGCATACGTTATTATGCAGTCGGCACCTGGAAGAGACAGAATTATCATACACACATATAGTTATCTCCTGGGTCACCTTTAGCATCACTATCGGTGTTGTGTATGCGTTAATATGTAATATTGGTGACAATTTTTCAGTCAATAAATACAATTTATTCACTTGTAGTCTTATATTTTGCCACCTACGACAACATACTGATAAAAAGGGTGCTAGCTAGTATGAATTATATTACAGACAGCACCCTACTCGTACATTAGTTGCTCGTGTAGAAAGAGCTGTTCTGTATAAGTATCTGACGAATCAATCAATCAATCAGCCTATGACAGTCCACTGCTGGACGTAGGCCTCTCCAAGGTAACGCCACAAAACACGATCACTCGTGGCCCTCAGCCAACCACTACCAGCGACCTTTTTCAGGTCAGCAGTCTATCTGGCAGGGGGGCGTCCTACACTAGGTTTACCGACGATCTGACGAATCATTCGTAACATTTTTCTATTGGAGGGTAGATAAGTGTTTGTATCATTAAAGCAACGTTGATAATGATGACCAGTCTATCGCCTGAAAGTTATCCTAATCTTTAGTCCGTGTTCATGACACGTCGCCAAGCTATCTGTTACATTCTGTAAAGCAGTGATGTTGTATGTAGCAAGTGCAGAGGGCGTTACCGGCGCGGCGCATGCACACCAGCGTCTCCATGAGGATGGCCTTCACCTCGGAGGGCGCGCTCTTCATTACCATCGCGTACTCGCCCGACACCTGCAATCGCACACTTCATTCAAACAGACATACGAACATTATTCATGAGTATTTCATAAGTCATGATATTTATTACATTGCTATCGGAGTAGTCATATCATTAATGTGGAATAAAGTTGACGGTATGCTTATCATCAAACACTCATAGATCCATTTACCCTCTGTCGCTTAGTCATCGGCTGCTGTCGGTCGGGTGGAAGGTTTAGTTCATTGAATATTGAGGGAGCGCCATTATTACATTACATGCACATTATTATAAATGTAAATGCCTTATGACTTGCAAGAACGAAAGCAGGCAACGGAGTTGTAAACATCTATTCCAGACTAGACTTCGATTTTATGGAGCACTTTGTTTAATTCTAATGGCATTAGCCATTGAAATTTCATTAATGGCTGCCTAAGTAGTGGAAGTGTTGGACGAAGTGAGGTTCCCATAGTGGTTAAGTATGATGCTGAGCGCACCTGGTAGACGAAGAGCGGGTGGTGGGGGAACTGCTGCTTGGTCTGGCGCACCACGTCCAGGTACGGCAGCCCCGGCTTCACCATCAGCAGGTCCGCGCCCTCCGCCACGTCTCGCGCCTGCCACCACCGACACAATGTATTTGCAAGTCTTAATACCTTTCGGGGTGGACAGAGCCTCGGAGATATGTCGCCTCTTACGACATGCCAGGGAAAACAGCAGCTAGTTTGTGTGCCAGAAAAATCATAATATTGTCTAGACTTAATAGTGACTAGGCAGTCTTCACGGATCCCCATTATTACTACAAAACACACGAGGGCAATTCATATCTAACACTGATTACAAATACTAACATTGGCGTGCAAAAATATTGGTTGGTGGCCCTAGTCCAAAGGCTCCAGATAGTATGGGCACTATGGGCTTATTTCAAATCCCGCCTGAGCATGTACCAAGGCGAATGTAATTTTCATTAATTTCTATTATATATTACTAATAAAATATATTTGCGAAATGCACCGAATACTACGGTGAGGGAAGATCGTGAGGAAACCGACCTGTGCCCGAAACAGATAATAGTTAGTGCTTGTAAATGGCTCCATGGCTTACCATCTGTCACATTGAGTGCTGACTATCTGGTCTACACTTGAGTTCAAGGTAGCAATGGCAATTACTACCTCTGGGATAGCGGAGATGGAAACCTGAATCTCCGACTACCCCGTAAATGAACGCGTATTATATATGTAGTGTAGAGAAAGTGTAGTTAATGTCTCACGGCGGCCCTGGCGGCGAGTCCGCTGCTGGCGGGGGGCAGCTGGTAGCTGCGGCGGTCGCCCTGCGCAGGGGAGCTGTGCATCGTGTCGCGGAAGGGGCCGTACAGCGACGACGCGAACTTGCACGAGTACGACAGCACCGACACCTGCACACGAGTAACAGTTATACTGCTCAATAGAGTGGTAACTGTTGGCTTGCTTATCGGTACATAACATTAGCCTACAAACATATAATTCACGTTCTATAATCCCTTTGGCGATGCAAATAACCTTAGACAGACGATAATACCGCCTTGGCACTTTTTAACATTAATATTGAGGGTTGTGTTGTTATTTGGAACATTGTTGATAGATTGCTAACCCATGCCTTTATAGATTCCGTTAACTCTTAATCGCCTTTTACGACATACCAGGTAGGACGGCAATTGGTTTAAGAAAATACTACTTTTTACGTGTTAAACAGTATTAGATACACTTTCAAACTATTAATTGCTTCGGAATAGTCAACACTTGAGTCACCAAATCTATTTACGGAGATCTTTCATGACCAAATAGCCAGTAGACAAGTGAAGGTCTAGCCAATTGAAATTTGTAAGAAAGTTTGGATTAACTGATAGACTTTTATGGTAATTTATTAAGTAGTGTAGCTGCTTTGTGAGTTTATCTCAAAAAATGTGAATAAGTAGTATATAATGTCTTTGAATACATTTTGTACAAAATAGTCGTAGCATATCGCATAGTCAAGATATTTACATGTTTTTCCTTACCAAAATTAATATAATTTGGGTTACTCATTTGCCTCATAAAGAGTCCGGTGTCATAGATCATAGTAAACTTAATGCAAATTGAATCAAGTAGGCTTCCAAATAGTGGGGGTGGTCTCACCTGGTTCTGAAGGTTGGCCTGGAAGAGGGCGTCCTTGATGGCCTTGATCCTGTTGTCCATCATGTCCGAGGGCGCTACGATATGGGCCCCTGCAATTAACAGAAGGCATTTAGCTAAGGAAACTTCCATATTGTATAAATAGAATTAAGTATTGCAAGAAATTAAGAGCTAAATAGTCTCATGTTACCATGTAAATAAAGTTAATGCATATAAAGATCATATTTGCACAAAATTATATGTGTTATTATGTGTAGTTTTTAATCTCAATATTTATCAGTGGTGTAATGAATCAATAATCTGTAATGTTGCAATACACTTGGTCATGGAAATAGGTACTATTACACGCTTATGTCAATACTCTCATTGTTTCAACATAACCATTTAGAGAACAAGCTATTGTTCACATTTGTCTTTTGTACACTTGGTTCCAAACAGTTTGAAGTTTTCACATCCTTGATTGCCAGTTTTGCAATTATGGATATAATTTGTTACATTAAAATATTAATAAAAAGATAACCAAATTTTGTAAATCAATCAGCTATGGAACCATCTAGCAACCTATCACAAATATTACAAATATTCACACATGATGAACTCACCTGCTCTAGCATAAGCCAGGGCGACCTCTGCAATCCTCTTAACGGACTTGGCATGGTCTATGCTGCCATTGTCTCGCAGCACGCCGCAGTGGCCGTGGGACGTGTAGGGGCAGAGGCACACGTCACAGGCTATCAGCAGATTCGGGAACACTTCACATATTCTTGGCAGTGCTCGGATCACAGGATTCTCAGGGCAATCTGCGCACAAGCCTTTTTCATCCTGATAAAACACAGGTTAATGTTAGCTTGAAAGGAAATTGAATGCCTAGTAGTTACATTTATTCAAGGCTTATTGTACGAGGCGATTACAACAGTATCAGTTGATAAGATTTACAATGTAATGGGCTATAAAACCTTTATTATTATTCCATTACAATACACCAATAACCCTGATAATTATGCCTAATTGAGTGGTTTACCTTTTCCAAAGTCTCCACTATGCCAAATATCAGAATAGACTTCAACCCTTGCTGTATTAACTCTTTAAGTGCCGGCAGCAACTTATTGATGCCGTATCGGTAGACGTTAGGCATACTGGACACTTCCTGGCAAGCATTGTCATCTTCCCTGGAATACGGAGCAGATAGTAAGTAAGGTGCTTGTAGCAATGTATTATGTATTTAGGAAAATATAGGAAAGGAATCATAGCTGCATATATAATGACTCAAGCCTTTTCCCCTACAGAGAGATATCCAGAGCTCACAGATACCCTTTGGAGTCAAATATAAATAAAAATTATATTAGATCTACACTAATATCTAATAATTTCACTCTAGATTGTTAATATCTATAGAAAGCTCATAATGTGAGACATAAGGCCAGGCAATGTCAATGAAAATGCAATGATAATATTAATAAAATGAGGAAAGCTACATGGGTTTGTGCTCCAGTATAAATCATATCAATTTAATTATTATCTAACCATATTCAAAGTCCCAACATTTCTACCTTCACATATCCAAGTAGGCATGTTAAATACTTATACTCACAATATAGAAAAAGGAATGTAGCAAATTGTATTACACATGAAAAGATGATAATAATTGAGGCTCAGATTGGTCTCAATTATTTTAGGTATTGCATTCACAAAATTACTAATTAGCCATATTATACCTAAATCATTCTAATTGAGGTTACAATGGTGCTAATCATTTGGCAATATTGTAACCTGTTGTTCATTTTGATAAACAAATGTATTAATGTGCGAGTACTTACAGTAAAAACACAGGATACATCAAATTATGCGGCTCAATGCTTGTGTTGGGCTCCTGGAGTTTCCTCAAGGTGGCATGGAAGTACCCACCCTGAAGAACATGCTCAGGTTTCAGAAAAAGACTCATCTTTTAATATGATGTACAAAACACCTTACTAGTGCACTAACAACTGATAACATAAAATGAACAATAAACGATAATTACATAAGCCAATTATGAGGGATTTTTATCAGTTAAAATATAATTGTTCTAATTTTATACCTAATTACAGGAAAAGGTAATCTAAATACATAAATTAATTAACCATTAATTGGCAAAACAAACTCGTGTGGTGTGCATAATGCAAACAATACGTTTTTTATTTTTGTTACAATCAGCTGTTTCTGACAGTTAAGGATACTATACAATAATAAATAAAGTTATTATAATTATGTATAAATTGTGTAGGAAAAAATATCGAAGTAGAGGATGAATTTAATCATTGTATATAAAGTGATCTAATCCTATTTAAAACGATGTTTTATAGTAAATATGACGGTGGTGGGACGCTTTGTTTATTGTCAGAGGTTCTTAAAATTTGTTATAATGTTTTTCGTACCAAAGAACAGAGGTCTACCGTAATAAAATAGTGTATGCCCAATCGTTTATCTACATCAGTAGCGTGACTCCACTCCAGCGGTTTTTGAAGAGTAAGTGGCCAGGAACAGGAAGCACACTAAGATTAGGACGCAACATGTAGGATATTATATTTTAGGTCGTATATGAAACGGTATCGTAATTATACATTTTGTCAGCATAAAGCATGTAATAGGATAAAATGAAAAAACACGTATTGCATATTTACAATTTTATTTTTGTCATTACTTATTAATATGTAACCAATTTAGATTATTACTATATTACAAATTATTTTTATAAATTAACGCTACAATGATAATAAATTACAAATGTCAGTCAATTTATTGAATTGATACTATGAAAATTAATCAATTAGAGTACCCGCCACATAAGGTGGCAGTAGCCAAACTTGGAACTAAATTTGACGTTTCCGCCATTGCGTGTTATTTTGTATGAAAGGTAAATTTAGTATTACCAGCGTTGTGTTTTTTGCCCACTCTTTGTAATTTTTATGTTTGTTAAGGGTGATTATAATAAATTGATTTCTGGAGTTTCTTGTTAGTTCTTCTCCAAGGGTCTCCGCTGAACTTCTTCTTCTCAATCGTTACGCTCTTATCAGAGCGGTCGTGGTCTTCATGACGTGGCATCTTGAGCAGCCGAAATGGTTGGTGAACTAACCTCGGTAAAAATATGTAAAGACAATGCTCAGTGCCATGTTTGAAATAGTTTTTTTACATACATACATACACATCACGCCTGATTCCCTGTAGAGGGGTAGGCAGAGATCACGGATCCCCATTTGTCCCGATCCTGACAGACCACTTTCGCTTCATTGACATTCATACATTCTCTAATACACTCTCGGCGGTTATAGGTACTCCTAACGTCACCTTTTTTCAATATAGCGTCTATCTGACTGTTACATATATGTCTTATTAGGCCGGCCCCTACGTAACCGCCCTTCCACTTCTCTCATATATATTCCTTTTGTCAATATATAGTTTTTTTAATTTGTACTTAGATCATAAAATAACTTTCAAAGAGAGCTTATGATAGGGCCTATTTTGAATAAAAATATTTTGAATTTTTACTTTGGTAAATTAATTTGTTTTATTTGAGTTTATAGCTCTGCAACCAAAGATCGTTACAAATGAAACCTCAATATAATGTATCGAGCCGTATGGCACAGTGAGTGCTAGTTTTGACGTGTTTACTGGCAACACTGGATTACGCGACTGTGGCGACGCCTCCAACTGCCACCTTATGTGGCGGGTACTCTAATATACATTTGAATGAGGTTACACTCACAGATACAATTCATGTAATGATGAAAATCGATCTTAACTCTATTACAAATATAAGAATTTCATTACCAGTTTCAGCTGATCAGTTCTATAGCATTTGGTAAAAAAGCGATCTATGCTTCTTAAATAGCAAAAAATAAAGCTTGTCTCCCAGACTCCAAATGATATTGTAAAGAACGCGTATATGAATTAAGGAAATATCTCAGGATAGGGCGCATACTTTTACAAAACCTATAAAAAGAGTTCTAAGGACTTGTATAGGTTTCCCTGTCTTATATAAGACAAAACCAAACACCCGGAGCTTGTGGCTTGCATCAGGGCGGCCTATGTGCAGCAGTGGACAACAGCGGGGTCGAAGCGACGATGTTGCTACAAAGTGTTATGATAACTACGCAGTGTCGTCGTCTTCCTTGAGGGCGGCGTATCTGCAGTCGGCGTGGCCGCACAGGCACTTCATCCACTTGTTCTTCACCGACCAGAACTTGTCGCCGTAGTCGAACCTGCGCCGACAACACCAATAACTAACATGCGAATAATGAGTATTTACTTAATGGTACTTATTATCAACCTCAATCTATTTTTCAGTATCATAATCTAATAAATTGTAAATTAAAAAAAAAATAAGTGAGACAAACATTAAGATTTTTTATAAGACAATAAATTGTCGATATATGTTTTAATTCGTTATTTATAACATTCTTACAGTGAAATAAAACATTATGATGAAATGGTATAAAAAGTTAAAACACGCCATAATCGCCTGTACACGGCAACCTGAAAAACCTATATGATTCTGACATGCACTTAAGTCTTCACAAACACGTATGTTTAGTGTTTGTTATGTGTTTAGTGGCACTCACGTGAGCTCCTCTCTCTCGGCGATATCTCTGACGGCGAAGAAGGTGACGGTGGGCAGGCGCAGGTCCCTGGCGTGCGTGAACACGCGCACGGGCGCCACGTTGGGCCGGCACGCGTGGTTCATGAAGCGCGCCGCACTGCCGAACCGCGCCGCGTCTATGCACAGCAGCGACTTCTCCGTCAACACCTACCAACACACGCGCACTTTATGGTATGTATGTGTACACTCACGTCCTTAGGCGTGGACAGAACCATACGAGACACAATATTCATATAGTTTCTTTTAGAATGTCATCTAAGTAGAAATGTAATAAAATATCATAGACACTTTCAGGAATGAAAACAAAGATCTTGTTAAAAGTTAATATCTGCGACTGACTAAGGATTTACCACCAGCCACATTGGACACTGAATACCTAAAACAGGTGCATTGGGTGAGCAAGGCCTTTCATAACGATGATGGTAACTCAAGGCAATGGTATGGTATAGAGGTTACCTGCACGAGGTCCTCCTTGAGCTCGAGGGCGAACACGTACTGGTCGTTGGGCCTCGCGTCCGCCTCCTCCGAGGGCAGCAGCTCCCCGCAGTACAGCGCCACCGGGCTGCCTGCCACCAACACGACAATTCAATCACTTCTCAAGTCAATTCATTCATTTACATACAAATGTATGTATACATTGAATTAGATTCAACAATTTCGGGGAACATCTCCTTGCGTTTTTTATGAAAAATGTCTTTAGTAGTTCTAAAATATTTTTATACACAAGGATATTCCACGCAAAAAAAATAAAGAACGTGAGCATAAGTTTTGCAATATAATAATGTGGCTAAATGGAAGAACGCCAATGGCTGCTGCCAAGTGCCATATTGCGGAAGTTTACGGAGCGAGAGGTTGATGGTGACATTGGTTGTGGGTGTTACCTTTGGCGATGGGGCTGAGCGTGCGCAGGCCCCAGCCGCAGGCGTCTGCTCGGCGGAACACCTGCAGCGGCGCCCCCACGGAGCCCTCGTGCTGCAGCCGCGACACCACGCGGTTCGGGCACTGCCTCTGCGCAACGACAATCAAAACATGTCAATTAATAGTTTCACAGGACCTACATTAAGCTATCTGCCTTATTTCTTAGATTGTCAATGGAGGCAACTAATAGACTAAGGGTAAGGGAAGAAAGGTCCGTTAGGCGTCCGGAAATTTTCGGCTAAAAACCAGTTATCAATATTGAGTTCTTAATTTAATATTATACTAAAATATTAATATTATACTCTACTGTTTATATCGGAAGTATATAACTTTTGCATGTTGTGTCCGCCACACTGATATCAATTGTTTATTATTTTAACGAACATCAAAACATACGAAAATGCACACCAAAAATACTGGATTGTACATCTAAATAATACAATTCCAAACCTATTCTGTGCGATTAGGAATATCTTTGGTATACATTTCAGTATTTTTGTTGTGCATTTAGATATTTGCATATCAATTGTATTGTATTGTTAGTAAATAAATGTTTGGGGTATCTCACGGGGTTGCAGGCGCAGGTGTAGTTGCACTGGAACAGCATGGGGGGCTCGTGGAAGGGGAAGCGGGGGCAGAGGCGCCGCCCCAACCACCAGCCGCGCACGCTCAGCGACAAACAGCCGCAGCCCTCGGCCCCGCACGCGCCCGCACAGCACGAGCAGCCCTGACACACATAGCGCATTATATTGGGTACAATATAGGTCATATCACAAATAATGGTTAAGATATACTCATAATTAATAATTAACGGGATTTATCGCGTAAGTTTTTATATAATAAAGTTACCTTTATTATTAACCCGACGTTTCGGCTACGTTGCAGCAGCCTTGGTCAAGGGCATACTGTCTTATATATAAACACTTATGCGATAAGTCCCGTTAGTTATTAATTATGAGTATCAATCGCGAATCTCTTAAAACTATGATTAAGATATACGTTGTATTTCGGAAAAAAGTGAAGAATATACGTATCTTTGTTATAATGAATAAATTATAAATATACATATATTTACACTCACTTGTCAGTCGTATGTACCAACGTGTTTAATCATGGTTCATTTGATCAAATAACTATAGGGTCTCGATTGTTTGGCTTGCCCAGAAACGATGTATGAAAATAAAGAGGGGCCTCACCTGCGCAGTGGCGATAGTGTCGTCGATGTGGATGGCTTTCTCCATGACGTTGTGCGCCACGTAGGTGAAGGCGGGCAGCGGCTCCTCGTCCACCTCGTTCACGCACGACACCGGGTACGGCTCCGCGCCCTTCGACAGGTCACTGGCACAGGGAAACAGTTATTTAGGACACGGGCGCCTACAGTTGTTACACAGACTATTCGTTGGTTTGCAAGTGAGTCTTCTGTCACATTCCTAATGGATTATCTGCAGAGTTCGTTGACATTTCTTCTCTGCAGGTTTTCCTTTACAAAATGCCAATAAATTCGTTTGATTAATTTATAAATTCTTAGGAATATTGAATTCTCTTACTAAAGACTTTTTTACTTTCAAAGAGTGATATTTATGATCCCTATACTTGATAAAAAGATAATTTAAACATGACATATGTATGAATAGTCTCAGTGGCAGTGATGAAGTGGTGGTCACCTGCTGAGCACGGTGCAGGGCTTGGCCTCCTCGTGGCCCAGCTGCGCCACCTGCATGTGCAGCGCGATGGCCTTCTGGCACTCGCCCACGCACACGCCCACCGGCAGCTCACCAGACCCGTTCTCTATGTCCGTCTGGAACACACCAACACTCATACATTATCATGCTAACAAACAGGTGACAGTGCTTGTAAATGGCAACACATTCTACCACATGCCACATCAGACACATATTGAGGGTCCTGAATATATTCCTATAAGTATCTATATGCATAGGTATTATTCAGAATGTTCGTACCCGTGCGCCGCGCGCTAGCAGAATGACCACGCAGGGGTAGTGGTCTTGTCTCGCCGCTATGTGCCTGAAACAAATTAACAATCGTAACCACAATAATGCCATTCTATAATGGGTGCTTAAAACTACTAGTCTAAAACTCCTATCTATCAGGAGACTGGATAAGAACACCTAACCAGTAGGAGTTCCTTATCAATGCTATCACAATTTCATTACTTATGCTAAGATAATATATTAGAATAGTCACCAAGATATATTCACCGAGATTTTTCAGTCCAAAAAGGATGAAAATATATTGTATATGTAGGAAAAATCATTATAGAACCTAACATATTTAGTTCAGTCACTCATCTTCCAATGAAAGCGTTGACGCAAACCTCTTAGGGACAATATGAAGCATTGTGCAATAATTGAAGGGAGTAATTAGGTGCATGCGAAGTGAGGCAGAGGCGACACTCACAGCGGCGTGTCCCCGTGCACGTTGAGCGCGTGGATGGCGTGTGGGGGCGCGGCGTCCAGCAGCAGCGTGAGGCAGCGCGCGGCGCCCGCCAGAGCGCACCAGTGCAGCACGCCGCTGCCCTCCGCGTCGCACGACGAAGGGTCCGCGCCCGCCTTCAGCAGCAGCCTGTGCATACAGACATACATCATCAGCCTGAAGAAATCCACTGTGGGACATAGACACTCCAACGACCATCAGTCCTTCTGCATACGTGACCAGCCCAATTCCACTGTAGCGTGCTAATTCTTTTCATAATGTCGTTAACTTTAGTTCTCTGGCGTATCACCTCATTTCTGATGCGATCCACCAGAGAAACCCAAAGCATCTTCCGCTCCATAGCACGCTGAGCGACCTTGCCTTGCCTTACCTTGACGACATACATACTGTTTCAATTACTATGAGTTTCGGGCTGATCAGGGACGTACATAGAATGCTAAACATCTCCACATGTCGAGGGTGTTTACTAAGGGACCTGATTGTATATATTATTGTTATTGGATGCGAGAAAATAGCACAAACGTAATTAGTTACTATGTTGCCTTTAGCTGGTGTCACGTGGGCTTGAAATGGTCAAAGCCATTGGCAATGGCGGCGGTGGTCACTCAACGTATATAGCCCTGATATGTATTGCGGAATAGTTGTTCTATATTTCATAATGTAGTTTTTAATTGCGTAAAAAAGGCAAAGATAAACATCCATATTATTTTTTATAGCCACATGTTTAAGCCATTAATTAACGATTCAGAGTCAAGTCCCAGCGACTGAGCAAGACCCTACAGAGAGTAAGCAATCGTCGTGCAGACGTACCGAACCGTGTGGTGGTGGTTGTGCTCGGCGGCCCAGACGAGCGGCGTCCACCCGCCCTGGTCCCTGGCGTCCACGCGGGTGCCGCCGCCGCCACAGATGGCCTCCGCCGCCTCCGCCAGCCCATGCTGCGCGCACACGTGCAGCGCCGTCATGCCCTCGCCATCCTACCGGACAACATGGAGGTATTTAAGGATATATTGAAGCATTTAATACAGGTTGATTAACAATTACGGTGGCATGTAATTAAAAATATTTCATAGTAGTTAAAAAAGATGTAATAATATGACATAACGAAAATGGAATATGGTAGAAAATACATTGATCTATTGGGCGGCAGACTAGTCTATCACCATTGTGTGTAGGTAAGACTAAAATTTATCAAGAAAATGATGAGTCCGGGTTTGTACCCAACTGTAAAGAAGTGAAATGTGGACATGACTGACCGCTGCGTTGACGTCGCAGCCGGCGGCCACCAAGTACTTGATGACTTTGAGGAGGTCCTCCTGCGAGGCATTCGTCCGGCCGACCTCCTTCTCATCGATGGTGGCGTCTCCCTCCCCCTCGTTATGCTCCGTATCGCCCTCCTTGTCAGCACCGCTTTTATCCTCCACGTTTTCTTTGTCTTTGAGGTCATTTTGTATTTGCACTAATCCTAAATCATAAAAATATTATATTCAAATAGTACATTCTTTGAAACTTCAATACAATGCCTTCTATCTACCTGTCATCCTAAAAAGATTCAAGAGCATGAATACTTTAGAACTCGTTTATTCAAAATTGTGGATTAAAGTGCAGTACAACTTAATCTGTATCTGATCGAGTACTGGGACTGATCATGTAAGCGTGAGCGGCGACTGGTAGGTGCTCATAAAGGGTGACACAATTTATTACCTGACTCGATAGGTACCATCTATCTAGTCAACACGTGAGTTTTGGGATGGCCATAGAACTACTACCTCTGCAATTGCGAATATGACCCGCGAGGTCATGACAGTGTTGTGTTCAAGATGCAACTTTCGGAGGGAAGTGTTGCACGTACCATGCACGGCCCTCATGAGCGGCGTGAGGCCCTCCCTGGGGGAGTCGAGGGAGGCGCCGGCGTAGTGCAGCAGGTACAGCGCCTTGAGGTTGCCGTGCGCCGCTGCCACCTGCACGCCCTCGCGCCTCGACCACGCGTCCGATTGCACTACCAACACAAGTATTGGATTCATTAGCACCTTTTTAATAACAGCTATAAGCAATACTAAGTTTAAGCCTATGTTAGTTACTTAGATACATATACTCATCTAGTATGTTATTATTATTATTGTTTATAAACATACATAGAATACAAGCCACAATAATCCTACGGCATTGAGTAACGCACTGTTAATGATGAAATCAGTGCTTTAAGAATGAGTGACAAAGATTAAGATAATCTACAATTCACGACTAATACTTTGTTCTTCTCGAAACTATGTACTTGGTCACTTTTAGTATATTTATCAAATCAGATATGGGATAGGTACAGAATATACGCCATCATCATCCAATGAAATTCACCTTGATATCTATTACCAAATGAGCTTTTAATTGACACCCCACAGTAATCCGGGTGTAATACTAAATATAGGCACTTACGCAGCTTCTCATAGAGCGGTCCAATGGGCTCGTTATCCCGGATGGCGGTGAGCAGCGCCTCGCCGCACTCCTTGGAGGCCTTGGCGCGCAGCCCCTGCAGCCGCGAGGCGTCCACCACCACGCGCGGCAGCAGCTCCCCAGGCACCAGCGGCTGCCCCACCGGAGGCACCAGGGGGCGCTCCTGCGGCCCACTGAACGACAGGAACGCCGGGCTACTGCTAACAGACGCACTCACTATCAGCTCTGATTGACCTCGGAGGTGGCGTATAATTATTCTCGGCCACTTTAAGCATTAATAACGGGGTTGTAATCGCAACTTAT